>WAAG01052488.1:0-248835 GCA_013390105.1 Tichodroma muraria
CAATCGACTGGCTGGCGTTGTCTTTGATAATGCTGTTGCCGCCGATGGCAACGACCATAAGCTCTTTCATTTTGTTTCCTTTAGAAGGTGCGTTCTGGCGCCCTCACCCTGGCCCTCTCCCACTGGGAGAGGGGAATTAACAGAGATATCGAGAACATGCTTCACCACAAACATCCCGCCCATCATCAGGTAGGCCGTGACGAACATCAGGGAACTGCCCTCGGCAAAGCCCACCACCGGCGCGTGGATCACGCCAAACAGCGCCAGCAGCGCGCCACCGGTCGCCGCGACGGCCCCGCGCAGCGGTTTGTTGATGATGGCGAAGATGGCGATACAGCCCCAGAGCATGCTGGCGAGCGGCGCGCCGTTGCCGAGATGCATCAGGCCTTCGTAGTAGATCCCCTTGCTGTGCAGCACGTCGGTGCCAATTTTCGCCGCGCTGGTCCCCGCCGCGCTCATCACGCTGTTCATCATGGTCAGCGCCCAGTTGGCAATCCATGGGAACAGGCAGATGAAGATGACGGGCACCTCCACTTTCGGGGTTTCCCTCACCACCTGGTTGGCGGTGACGACGCCGATAAACACCAGAATCGGCACGATGGCGGTCATCGGGATGATGGCGAGCATAAAGGCCCCCAGCCCGAACAGCGGCACGATGAACATGGTCACGCCGGACGCCAGGGTGTAGCCGATGCTGGCGCCCATCGCTTTCCAGCCTGGATGGCCGACGTAGACCGTGACCGGGAACGGATTGCCCATCAGGCAGCCGAGCATGGAGGCCAGACCGTTCGCCAGCATTACCTTGCGGGTCGGGTATTCATCCCCCGCCGCATGGGCGCTTTCGATGTTCTCCAGGTCAAAGATGTAGCTCGCCAGCCCCAGCGGTACGGCGGACGCCAGATACGGCAGCGCATGCGGCAACCCCTGCATAAAGCTGTCCACATGCACTTCCGGCGGGTTAAAGCCGAAGGATGACATGGACGCTTTAATGGCATCCGGGCTTTGCAGTCCGGAGATCCACGCAAGCAGAGTACCGGCAATCAACAGCAGCAGGCCGGTCGGGATGCGGGCGAAAATCGGCTTTTTACCGAACCAGTTAATGAAGATCAGCAGCAGGACGATAAACGACACGGTCGGCGCTTCGAACGCCTGCAACATCGGGTTCATCGCCAGCAGGAGCAGGCCAAGACCGGACAGGCACGACAGCAGCACGGTACGCGGGATCATCTTGCGGATGGTTTCCCCCAGGAAGGAACCGCCCGCGAGGATCATCGCTTCCACAAAGCACCACACCAGGCCAATCTGAATCGCGAAATCCGCATCGCCGGTTTGCTGGTAAACCGGCATTAAGACCAGGAAGGTCACGGTAAAAATCGACGGCGCGCTCGGGCCGGACGGCAGCGCGGTGACGTCCGTTCGTCCGGTGGCGCGCGCCATTTGCAGGCCAAACCACGTATAGCAAAGACTCGCCACCAGCACCGCCAGACCGAAGGCTGGCGCGATGCGTCCATAAACAATCTCCTTCGGGATGCCGACGACAAAAATGAGCAACCCCATCATGGTCAGCAAATTGGTCAGGTTGTTGGTCATCAACCCGAAATAAGCTGCCCAGTCACCTCTTTTCCACTCCAGTTTCATGTTTTTCATGGATGCATACCTTATAGAACGTAGCGATCGCGGAAGGTTAACAGCGCCTTTTCAAAACAGCTAAACGGCGGGTGAACGATGCCCGCCCCAATCATGCCGATACCGGCGTCCTTATGGGCAATGGCGGTATTAATGACCGGCAGAATGCCGCTGCCCGCGACCTTCGTGATGTCGATGGCGGACGGGATGCCCATAAACGACAGCAGCGGAATGGTGACGTTCGGGTTTTCGCCGAGAGTGATTTCGCGCATCTGGCGGGAGAAATCGATGGCTTCCTCCACCGTGCCGCCCACCAGCGCCACGATTGCCGGGGCTGTCGCCATCGCAAAGCCGCCGATGCCGTAGGTTTCGGTAATCGCGCTGTCGCCGATATCCAGCCCGGAGTCTTCCGGCTTATAGCCCGCGAACATCGGGCCGATCACCTGCTGCGCCGGGCCGGTGAACCACTGCCCCGGCAGGCCGGAGACGCGCAGGCCGAACTCGTAGCCGTTGCGCGCCATGGTGGTGACGACGGTGCTGTACTCAATGCCGTGGGCGGCATCCAGCGCGGCCTTACACATTGCCATCCACGTCGGACCGGAGAAGTAGTCGCTGCTGGCGACAAACTCGAACACTTCACGCTGCTGCGCCACCGGATAGCCCGCCTGGATCAGCCCCGGCGTCAGCGCCTGGATAAGCAGCGTGGTGCCCGCGTTGTTGCGGTTGTGGCACTCGTCGCCCATGTGCAGCGCCTGGGCCAGCATCAGGCGCAGGTCGATTTCGCCGATAATCTTCATCGCGTCGCGCAGCATTGGGCCGAGCACGTCGCGCATCCAGTTCAGGCGGTCGATCACGCTCTGATCGTTGGCCCCCATGCGCAGTATCTTCGCCATCTGCTCGCTGAGGTTGGTGAAGGCGCGGTTGCCGTAGGTTTTGTTCTCAACGATGTGCATAAACATCGACGCGGAGGTGACGCCCGCCATAGAGCCCACACAGTCGTGCTCGTGGCACGGCGAGAAGGTGATCTTCCCTGAAGCCGCCAGCCTTGCGGCGTCCTCCAGATCCGTCGCCAGCCCTTCAAACACCAGCGCGCCGGTGACCGCGCCCTTCATCGCCCCACACATGTTTTCCCAGGTAACAGGCGGACCGGCATGCAGAATGGTGGTGCGGGTCATGCCCGGCACCACGTTGATGGCCTGGTCATAGCCCACCAGCACCGGATGGGACTGAATAATGCGCTCAAGGGCAATGTTGTTCGCGGCGGCAATTTTCTCGGCCAGCGGTTTTTCCGCCAGCCGATCCAGCGCGTCCACCACCTGCATATTGCCCTGCCCCGGCGGCGTCCAGTCGAGCTGGGTCACGGGAACGTGCTGTTTTTTGAGGTCGTCGCTGAACATCGCAATCCCGACGTTAATCACGTTCAGCGGTTGGTTGAATAAGGTCGTCATTATGCTCTCTCCCCTTTGCAGACAAATTCGCGTGCCAGTAATCCGGTATTGGTGCTGCTGCTGGCCCAGATGACGCCTGCGTCGGTCAGCAGCTGGCACTGCTGGGCCAGCGACTGCGGATCCTGATCGGTGCCGAGCACGTAGCCGAGAATTTCCAGCGGACGGTTGTCGGCTTTCGCGATTGCCTGTGCCTCTTTGATCGCCTCGATCATCACCCCCACCGGATCCTCGTGTGCGCCAAAGCCCAGCACGAAGTCCATCACGATGACGCCCACCTGCGGATCGCGCGCCTCCTGTAGCAGGCGGCTGATGCGGTTGGTCGGGTCGATCATCGGGTGTTGTTTGCCGTTGGTGAAATCGTCGTCACCGAAATCAAGGAAGGTGTGGGCCTGGCTGACGCTGATGTCCTTCAGACGCCTGGCCGGATCCGGCTGGATGTTGCTGTAAACATCGTCAAACTTCTCCAGCGCGGCAAACATCGCTTCGTCGCACAGGGTGCCGCCGCAGAACAGGCCACGAATGTACTTCTGCCGCGGCGTCAGGCGGGCGCGCACCTCTTCGATCAGCGGCCAGTTGAGCGGATGTAAATCCAGGGAGTCTTTTTTAATGCCGGTAAGCAGCACCGCTTTCAGGGCCGCCTCTTTGGTGCCACGAGCAAACTGCAAGCCGTCTTCATCGTCTGGCGGTTCGTTGCGGCCCAGGAAGCACACAACCACAGGTTTGCGGCAGGCGCGTGCCCGGGCCAGCACCTTCTCTGCCACCGCGGGTGCAGGCGGTTTGGAGATGAGCACTATCACCCGGGTCGCGTCGTCCGCCTCCAGCATGTCGATGGCGTCGAGCATCATCAGGCCGCCAATCTTCTCGCTGAGATCGCGCCCGCCGGTGCCGATCAGCTGCGACACGCCGCCGCCGAACTCGTGAATGCGCACGCTCAGCTCCTGGCTACCGGTGCCGGAGGCGCCAACGATGCCAATCGGCCCGCGACGTACCGCGTTGGCAAAGCACAGCCCCGCGCCGTTGATAATGGCGGTGCCGCAGTCCGGCCCCATCATTAGCAATCCTTTGTCATGCGCCAGCTGCTTCAGCGCCAGCTCGTCGTCGAGCGACACATTATCGGAAAACAGCATCACGTTGAGATCGTTTTCCAGCGCCTGGCGCGCTTCGCGGGCGGCGAAGGTGCCGTTGACGGATATCACCGCAAGGTTGCTGTCCGGACGATGGGTTTTGGCGCTGGCAATCGTCGCGTAGCGTGCTTCATGGGAGCCAGCGCTCTCTTTACGCGTGAATAACGCTTCAATGGCAGCAAGGGTTTCCTCATTCGCCGCGTCGCCTTTAATAACGATCATCAGGTCGCCGTTTTTCGCGTCCGCTAATTCCGGCGTTAATAGCCCGAGGTTTTTTAATACCCCTTTGTTCATTTCCGTCGCCATCGCCACAAACGCCTGCTCGATGCCCGGCAATTTATTGGCTTTGGTGGAAACCGACATTAAGGAAACCGAATCGAAATACGTATTCTTTTTTATGACGATTTTGGTTGGCATTATTTTCACCTGTTTAAGATAAAAGGGGGCCGCCGTCGTGCTAAATGCACGTCGGTAACAATGCGTTTTTTGATTCACGGCCAGCCAGGGGAAGGCTGACCGAATGCGCTATGCGCCTGCCGCCAGCAGCAGGTCTGCGATCGCGTTGAAGCCTTTTTCCCGCGCCAGTTCGAGCGGGGTTTTGCCGTATTTATCAGTCATGTGCGGATTCGCGCCGTGATCCAGCAGCAGCTTCACAATTTCCTGCTGCTTTGCGCCGCCGTCGTTTAACACGATGGCCTCCAGCAGCGGCGTCCAGCCGACAAAATTGGTGTGGTTGACGTTAATGTCGGTTTTTTCCAGCAGCTCGCGCACGATTTCAACGTGCCCTTTTTCACTGGCAGGGGTAATGCCCACGCCGCCAAAGCGCGTCAGACGGTCGAGATCCGGATCCGCCGGAAGGACAATGCGCAGCAGGGTTAAATCATTGGTCAGGCAGCCGATCAGGAAGGGGTTAAAACAGGTCTGGTCCTGTTTATCAATATCCGCCCCGGCGGAAATTAAAAATTCCACACAGGCGTAATGCTTTTTCAGGCTGGCAATAATAATGGCGGTTCTTTTCTGGCGGTTGGTCGCGTCAATATCCACGCCTTTTTCCAGGCAGGCTTTTAGCGCGTCGATATTACCCTCTTCTGCCGCCAGCAAAAATTCTGTAACCAGTGCAGTTGCAGACATATTCAGACTCCCTATGTTTCACTTCTGATGACCTGAGAATAGCAACAGCCTGGTCATAAAAGAATCCGCTTAAAAATGATTCATCGACACGCAATTCATTGTTGAGTTAAATTCAACAGTCCGGCAAAAACGTGCGTCTGTGCAACCTTTTTCTTATGGTTTACCGCTTTTACGCGCCTCGGGCTGCATTATCCTTATGAATGAAAAAGCCTTACACAGCGCGGCCCTACGTAAAAATCCAGAACTGTGACCGACATCAACTATGATGTAACGCCGGTGTTAAAATATGTTCAAAACTGATGGTAACCAGGAGCCATAATATGAATTCCATCTTTACCGAAGAGAATTTGCTGGCCTTCACCACCGCGGCACGCTTTGGCAGTTTTAGCAAAGCGGCTGCCGAGCTGGGCGTGACCACTTCCGCCATCAGTTACACCATCAAACGTATGGAGACCGGGCTGGACGTGGTGCTGTTTGTACGCAACACGCGCAGCATTGAGCTGACCGAATCCGGTTTTTATTTTTATCGTAAAGCGACCGACCTGCTGAATGACTTTCATGCCATCAAGCGCGGGATTGATACCATTTCGCAGGGCATTGAGACGCGGGTGCGCATCTGCATTAATCAGCTTTTGTATACGCCACGCCATACCGCGCGTTTGCTCCAGGTGCTGAAAAAACAGTTTCCTACCTGCCAAATCACGGTGACGACCGAGGTGTATAACGGCGTCTGGGATTCCATCATTAATAATCAGGCCAACATCGCCATTGGCGCGCCGGATACGCTGCTGGATGGCGGAGGCATCGATTACACCGAGATAGGCGCGATCCGCTGGGTATTTGCCATCGCGCCCACGCATCCGCTGGCGTTCGCCCCGGAGCCCATTTCCGAAAGTCAGCTGCGTCTGTATCCCAATATCATGGTCGAGGACACCGCGCATACCATCAACAAGAAGGTCGGCTGGCTGCTTCACGGTCAGGAGGCGATTCTGGTACCGGACTTTAACACCAAATGTCAGTGTCAGATCCTGGGGGAAGGTATTGGATTTTTACCGGAGTATATGACGCGTGAGGCGGTGGAGGACGGGCTGCTGGTAAAGCGGCGAATCAATAATCCGCGCCAGGACTCGCGCATGCTGCTCGCCACGCAGCATGCGGCGACCGGTCAGGTCACGCGCTGGATCAAACAGCAGTTTGGCCCCGAGGGCGCGCTGACCCGGATCTACAGTGATCTATTGTGGCGTACCTAGCTTTTCGTCTGAACCCAAAACGCGTGGATAAGACCCGGGAAGTAACCCAGGATGGTCAGAAGGATGTTCAGGATAAACGCCCAGCCCAGTCCCTTGCCAAGCAGCACGCCCAGCGGCGGGAGAATAATCGTTAAAACAACGCGCCAAAAACCCATAAATAACTCCGTGCAAGCTAACCAATTGAAAATTATAAAAGACACTTCTCTAAGCGTAGCCAGTTTACGGGTAACTGCCATTCGTCTCTCGCGCTTTTACCTGCCTTTACCCTCTTTACACTGGCTGAAACCCTGCCTTAAATGCTCTACTGTTCTGAAATTGACCGTAAGGAAACACAATGTCTCTTCCTCTTATTTCGCCGCAGCAGGCAAACGCGCTTATTGCTGAAGGCGCCAAACTTATCGATATTCGCGACCCCGACGAGTATGCCCGCGAGCATATTCCAGCGGCACACTCCATTCCGCTGGATTCGTTACCCGGCGGGCTTAACGCAGCGCCGGGAGAAACGGTGATTTTCCACTGTCAGTCTGGCGCAAGAACCGCAAACAATGATGCTCGTCTTGCCCGGGCAGCGTCCCCTGCGAACGCCTTTGTGGTTGAGGGAGGCATTCAGGGCTGGAAGCAGGCCGGGCTGCTGACCGTTGAAGATAAATCGCAGCCGCTTCCGCTGATGCGTCAGGTGCAGATCGCCGCCGGGCTGCTGATTCTCTGCGGCGTGGTGCTGGGTTACAGCGTCACCAGCGGCTTTTTCCTGCTAAGCGGTTTTGTGGGCGCCGGGCTGCTGTTCGCCGGAGTGACAGGTTTTTGCGGTATGGCGCGACTGCTGAAAGTGATGCCGTGGAACCGACGTACCTGATAAGGGGTATCTGAAAGATTAGGCTGTACCCCGCCCCGGACGTGGGCTATGGTGAAGATCGTGACAATGATGAGGAGGTGCTATGTTTTCTGTCGGTGATTATGTCCAACCGCGTCAGGGCGGTCCGAAACTGAAAGTGCTCGAAGTAAATGGTGAAAACATTGTGGCCGTACAGGCCAGCAATGAGCAGGGCGAGAAATATCACCTGAAAGCGGCGGACGTAGTTCTGTACTCCGAAGAAGGTGACTTTGGCGTCTGCTAAGTCAATAATCGGGCGGAATACACCGCCCGAATAATCATCAGATCAGGAAATCATCCAGCGATTTACCGTTTGCCAGTGCGTTCGCAATTGGCTTTGGCGTACGTCCCTGACCGGTCCACGTTTTCTCTTCACCGTTCGCGTCGATGAAACGATATTTCGCCGCACGCGCTTTACGTTTTTTAGCCGGCTGGCCCGCATGAGCCAGTTCTCCGCCTAACAGATCGCTCGGGGAAATACCGTCTGCCTTCATCAGTTCCAGCAGAGCATTAATTTTATCCTGCTGTTCAGCGCGCTGGCGCTCTAATTCAGCCTGCTCGCTGCGTTTTTCTTCTGTGACAATCCGAACTTTTTCCAGCACTTCTTCCAGAACATCCATGGATAATTCACGCGCCAGCGCCCGGAGGGTACGGATATTATTAAGATTCTGTAACGTTAAAGCCATAATAATGAGAAACCTTTCTTCGTGTGTATAACATAAATCAGGCAACAGAATAATTGATTTTTGTTCTGATATCTACCCACTCTGTCGTTTTGACATTATTGTAAATGTTTTAGAATATCCCGTTAATATAACCCCGAATTACCTGTCAGTTTTAATGCGTAATATTCCGTCCTGCACCTGGTCAAAAACCCCTGTTTAATACCGTTCAAAAAACCGCCCGGCATCCTCCGAATAACAAACGTTACACGCTTGCTCAGATAAGCTAATAGTTTGATTTCGTTTAATAAAACGGTGAATGGGAAAGAAAATAACGACTCGCACAAAAAACAGCCAACTTTAGAGAATTTTATGGACAAAGCGCCCATAAATAAAAATTAATCACTACTTGTTAGTTAAAAGCCAGAGGGATACGCTATACACTCAAAACAAACCAACCTAAAGCACTAAACGCCGCAGGTAAAAACGCCACTTTTTTGTCCTGTTCGAGGAGTTCAGACATGTTCTCACCGCAGTCTCGCCTGCGCCATGCGGTAGCGGATACGTTCGCGATGGTCGTTTACTGTTCCGTCGTAAACATGCTGATTGAAATTTTCCTGTCCGGAATGACCTTTGAGCAGTCCCTCTCATCGCGCCTGGTGGCCATTCCGGTGAATATCATGATTGCCTGGCCGTACGGAATGTATCGCGATGCGGTGATGCGTTTCGCCCGGCGTATTAGCCCGGCAGGTTGGGTAAAAAACCTGGCGGACGTGCTGGCTTACGTGACGTTCCAGTCCCCGGTGTATGTGGTTATTTTGCTGACGGTGGGCGCAAACTGGCATCAAATCGCCGCCGCGGTAAGTTCAAATATCGTGGTATCTATGCTGATGGGTGCGGTGTACGGTTACTTCCTTGACTACTGCCGCCGCCTGTTTAAAGTCAGCCCTTATAGCCAGGCAAAAGCGTAAGATAAGGCGACTGGCTCATGCCAGTCGCTGATTTATTGTACGTCGCCAAACAGCCCTTTCAGGAAACGCTCCAGCGCCATACGCGAGCTGAAACCGTGCGGAATACCATAATGTTCATGCGTCTCGCCGCCTAAATAGAGCGGAAATTGCTGATAATGATCGCAGGTTTTAATATCCGAGGCGGGCTCAGCAAATGACAGGCTTCTGTCTTTGAGTGTCGGGTGAATAATGAGAGCAGTACGCCCCATTCTTGCTTCACGGTTGACGTAAACATAATTCTCACCACGGCGATATCCGTACGCTTTTGATGTTACCTCATCCATGGTGAACCCTTCTTTTTCAAGAACGCGCGCCACCTCATCGGGTCGTAAATACATATCTTTTCCTCATTATCATACCTGCCGGGCAACCTTACAGTATTCAGCATTAGCAGGGCTTTCAGAATATTCCATAAACTGCCCGATAAGCCGTGACTCGCTTCAGATATTACATTTCTGGACTAAACTAAACAGGAACACAAATTATGGAGGATCGTATGTTTAACAGACCGAACCGAAACGATATTAACGACGACACCCAGGATATTCGTAACGATGTCAGCCAATTAGCGGACACGCTGGAAGCCGTATTGAAATCCTGGGGCTCTGACGCGAAGGACGAAGCAGATGCCGCGAAACGTAAGGCTCAGTCTCTGCTGCGTGAAACGCGAGCAAGGATGAATGGCCGCTCACGTACCACTCAGGCGGCCTGCGATATGGCCAGCTGCGCCACCACCTTCGTACGTGAAAAACCGCTGTGTACGCTGGGAACGGTCGCGGCAGTCGGGATTTTTGTCGGCGCCCTGCTTAGCCTGCGTAAGTAAGCACGCGTTTTCAGCCCCGGTAGCCTCAGGCGCCGGGGCTTTTCTTTGCCTGAAAGCCTGAAAAACCCGCGCAGTTCGCCCTGCCCCGCCAGGCTCATCATTGGGGCCTTATCAATCTGAATTTCCCATATCTTGTGTGGTTGAAAGTTATCTCAACTACATCTAGTATTCCCTTTAGCAAGACAGACACAACATGACGCGTTTACTCGCGCCGTTCTCTCATTCTAAATGGAAATACGAATCATGAGCATTATTATTTACACTCGTAACGATTGTGTTCAGTGCCACGCCACGAAACGGGCGATGGAGAGTCGCGGCGTGGCATTTGAGATGGTCAATATAGATCAGGTGCCTGACGCGGCAGACACCCTGCGGGCGCAGGGTTTCCGTCAGCTTCCGGTCGTGGTTGCCGGCGACACCAGCTGGTCTGGCTTTCGTCCGGACATGATCAACCGCCTTGCCGTTCAGGGCGTCAGTGCATGAGCAGGCTGGTCTACTTTTCCAGCAGCTCGGAAAACACGCTTCGGTTTATGGAGCGTCTCGGGCTGCCCGCGATTCGCATTCCGCTGAACGAGCGGGAGCGTATTCAGGTAGACGAACCCTACATTCTGGTAGTGCCCAGCTATGGCGGTGGCGGCACCGCGGGGGCTGTGCCTCGTCAGGTGATCCGCTTTCTGAACGATCCCCATAACCGGCAGCTGATTCGCGGCGTGATCGCGGCAGGCAATCGCAACTTCGGCGAGGCCTTTGCCCGCGCCGGGGATGTCATCTCTCAAAAATGCGGCGTGCCGTATCTCTATCGTTTTGAACTGATGGGGACACAGCAGGACGTAGAGAACGTGCGTAAAGGAGTGAACGAATTTTGGCAACGACAACCGCAGAGCGCGTGATTCAGGCGACGCCGGATTACCATGCATTAAACGCCATGCTAAACCTCTATGACCGGGAGGGGCGCATTCAGTTTGGCAAAGATCGTGAGGCGGTGGACGCCTTTTTTGCCGCTCATGTACGCCCGAACAGCGTCGTCTTTGGCAGCCAGCAGGAACGTCTCGACTGGCTGGTAAAAGAGGGTTATTACGAAGAGCGCGTCCTGACCCGCTACGACCGCGCCTTCGCGGTGGCATTGTTTGAACGGGCGCACGCCAGCGGTTTTCGCTTCCAGACGTTTCTCGGCGCGTGGAAGTATTACACCAGCTACACCCTGAAAACCTTCGACGGCAAACGCTATTTAGAAAGCTTTGAAGATCGGGTGGTGATGGTAGCCCTGACGCTGGCGCAGGGCGATGAAGCCCTGGCCGAAAGACTGACGGAGGAGATCCTCTCTGGCCGCTTCCAGCCCGCCACGCCAACGTTCCTTAACTGCGGCAAAGCCCAGCGCGGCGAGCTGGTCTCCTGCTTCCTGCTGCGTATTGAAGACAATATGGAGTCGATTGGCCGTGCGGTAAATTCGGCGCTACAGCTTTCGAAACGCGGCGGCGGCGTGGCATTTCTGCTTTCGAACCTGCGGGAAGCGGGCGCGCCGATCAAGCGCATCGAAAACCAGTCCTCCGGCGTCATCCCGGTGATGAAGATGCTGGAAGATGCTTTCTCATACGCTAACCAGCTTGGCGCACGTCAAGGCGCGGGCGCGGTTTATCTGCACGCGCATCATCCGGACATTCTGCGTTTTCTGGATACCAAACGTGAAAACGCCGACGAAAAGATCCGCATTAAAACCCTGTCGCTCGGCGTGGTGATCCCGGATATCACGTTTAAGCTGGCCAAAGAAAATGCCGACATGGCGCTTTTCTCGCCGTATGACGTCGAGCGTATCTACGACAAAGCCTTTGGCGATGTGGCCATCAGCGAACTGTATGACGAACTGGTGGCGGACGAGCGCATTCGTAAGAAATACATTAACGCCCGCGACTTTTTCCAGACGCTTGCCGAAATTCAGTTTGAGTCCGGGTACCCGTACATCATGTACGAGGATACGGTGAACCGCGCCAACCCGATTGCCGGGCGCATCAACATGAGCAATCTGTGCTCGGAGATTTTGCAGGTCAACAGCGCGTCCAGTTACGACGAGAACCTCGACTACGCGGATATCGGCAAAGATATCTCCTGCAATCTCGGTTCGCTGAATATTGCCCACACCATGGATTCCCCCGATTTTGGCCGCACGGTAGAGACCGCCATTCGCGGGCTGACGGCGGTATCGGACATGAGCCACATCCGCAGCGTACCGTCCATTGAGGCGGGCAACGCCGCGTCGCATGCCATCGGCCTTGGGCAGATGAACCTGCACGGCTATCTGGCGCGGGAGGGTATCGCCTACGGCAGCCCGGAAGGGCTGGATTTCACCAACCTTTATTTCTATACCATCACCTGGCATGCGCTGCATACCTCGATGCTGCTGGCGCGCGAACGCAACCAGCGGTTCGCAGGCTTTGAGCAGTCCCGCTACGCCAGCGGAGAGTATTTCAGCCAGTATCTGGAAGGCGACTGGCAGCCGAAAACCGAAAAAGTACGCGCGCTTTTCGACCGCGCCGGCATTACCCTGCCGACGCGTGAGATGTGGCAACAGCTGCGTGAGGATGTGATGCACTACGGCATCTATAACCAGAACCTTCAGGCGGTTCCGCCAACCGGCTCCATTTCCTATATAAATCATGCCACGTCGAGCATCCATCCGATCGTGTCGAAGATTGAAATCCGCAAGGAAGGCAAAACCGGACGCGTCTACTACCCTGCCCCGTTTATGACTAACGAGAATCTGGCTCTGTACCAGGACGCCTATGAGATCGGCCCGGAAAAGATCATTGATACCTACGCCGAGGCGACCAGACATGTGGACCAGGGGCTGTCGCTGACGCTCTTCTTCCCGGACACCGCCACCACGCGGGATATCAATAAAGCGCAGATCTACGCCTGGAAGAGAGGCATCAAAACGCTGTACTACATTCGCCTGCGCCAGCTCGCGCTGGAAGGTACCGAAATTGAAGGCTGCGTGTCCTGCGCGCTGTAAGGAGAAAGGATGAAACTGTCACGCGTAAGTGCCGTTAACTGGAACAAAATTCAGGATGATAAAGACCTGGAGGTCTGGAACCGCCTGACCAGCAACTTCTGGCTGCCGGAAAAGGTGCCGCTCTCCAACGATATTCCGGCCTGGCAAACCCTGAGCCATGCCGAGCAGCAGCTGACAATCCGCGTCTTTACCGGCCTGACGCTGCTGGACACCATTCAGAATACCGTGGGTGCGCCTGCGCTGATGAGTGATGCGCTGACCCCGCACGAAGAGGCGGTAATGTCGAATATCAGCTTTATGGAGGCGGTCCATGCCCGCTCTTACAGCTCGATTTTCTCCACCCTGTGCCAGACCAGAGACGTGGACGCGGCCTACGCCTGGAGCGAAGAGAGCGCGTCATTGCAGCGCAAGGCAGATCTGGTGCTGGAATATTACCGGGCCGACGAGCCGCTGAAGAAGAAGATCGCCAGCGTGTTCCTGGAATCTTTTCTCTTCTATTCCGGCTTCTGGCTGCCCATGTACTGGTCGAGCCGGGGCAAGCTCACTAATACCGCCGATTTGATTCGCCTCATCATCCGCGATGAAGCGGTACACGGGTATTACATCGGCTATAAGTACCAGAAAGGACTGGAGAAAGTCACCCCGGAAAAACGCGAGGAACTCAAAGGTTTTGCCCTCGATTTACTGATGGATCTGTATGACAACGAGCTGAGCTATACCGAGGAGCTGTACGCCGGAACGGGCTGGGAAGAGGACGTAAAAGCCTTCCTCTGCTACAACGCCAACAAGGCGCTGATGAACCTGGGCTACGAAGCGTTATTCCCACCGGAAATGGCGGAAGTGAACCCGGCGATCCTCGCGGCGCTGTCGCCCAACGCCGATGAAAACCACGACTTCTTTTCCGGGTCCGGCTCGTCGTACGTGATGGGTAAAGCGGTGGAGACGCAAGACGAGGACTGGGATTTTTAATGAATGAATTAACGTTCATTAATTAACTCTACATTTCATTATTTTCAGCCGAATATTCCACTACGTACTACACTGTAATTTCTCCTTCATATTCGCCTGAATCACACCGATTCAGGCGAAATTCTCCCATGCAGTAGCAAAAAATTGAGAAAAATTCAAAGCGCCCTCAGCCCTTTATTCATGGGAAATTCAGCCGTTTCGCTTGCGGTAAAATTCCGACCTCAGGCAGGTCCAGGGTTGTCTCAGATTCTGAGTATGTTAGGGTAATGCCAGTTAACTATTTACCATGGTAATCATATCGACATAAACAAATAACAGGACACTCTCTATTGCATGGCAATTAAATTAGAAGTGAAAAATCTTTATAAAGTATTTGGCGAGCACCCACAGCGTGCTTTCAAATATATTGAGAAAGGCCTTTCGAAAGAGCAAATTCTGGAAAAAACCGGGCTATCGCTTGGCGTTAAAGACGCCAGTCTGGCCATTGAAGAAGGCGAGATTTTTGTCATCATGGGATTATCCGGTTCGGGTAAATCCACTATGGTTCGCCTTCTCAATCGCCTGATTGAACCCACCCGCGGACAGGTGCTGATTGACGGCGTTGATATCGCCAGAATATCAGACGCGGAACTCCGCGAGGTGCGCAGAAAGAAAATTGCGATGGTGTTTCAGTCATTTGCACTGATGCCGCACATGACGGTACTCGATAATACCGCCTTTGGCATGGAGTTAGCCGGCACGCCCGCTCAGGAACGTCAGGAAAAAGCCCTTGATGCACTGCGTCAGGTCGGGCTGGAAAATTATGCTCATGCGTATCCGGATGAGCTCTCCGGCGGTATGCGTCAGCGCGTAGGATTAGCGCGCGCATTAGCGATTAATCCGGATATTTTATTAATGGACGAAGCCTTCTCGGCGCTCGATCCCTTAATTCGCACCGAGATGCAGGATGAGTTGGTAAAATTACAGGCCAAACATCAGCGCACCATTGTTTTTATTTCTCACGATCTGGATGAAGCCATGCGTATTGGCGACCGTATCGCCATTATGCAAAATGGTGAAGTGGTGCAGGTCGGCACACCGGATGAAATTCTCAATAATCCGGCGAATGATTATGTGCGCACCTTCTTCCGCGGCGTGGATATTAGCCACGTATTCAGTGCGAAAGATATTGCCCGTCGAACACCAAACGGCATTATTCGAAAAACGCCAGGTTTTGGTCCGCGCTCCGCGCTGAAGCTGTTGCAGGACGAAGACCGTGAATACGGTTATCTGGTTGAACGCGGCAATAAATTTGTCGGCGTTGTCTCCATCGACTCCCTGAAAACCGCCCTGAGCGAAAACCAGGGAATCGATGCGGCGTTGATTGACGCTCCGCTTGCCGTGGACGCCGAAACGCCGCTCAGCGAGTTGCTCTCTCACGTGGGTCAGGCGCCGTGCGCCGTGCCGGTTGTCGGTGAAGAACAACAGTACGTTGGCATCATCTCAAAACGGATGCTGCTACAGGCTTTAGATCGCGAGGGGACAAACAATGGCTGATCAATCAAACCCATGGGGCACCACTGAAGCAGCGGACAGCGCGGCGCAATCTGCCGATGCGTGGGGGTCGACGCCTGCGCCTGCCGATGGCGGCGGCGCGGCAGACTGGCTCAACAGCGCACCGGCGCCTGCCCCAGAGCATTTCAATATTATGGATCCGTTCCACAAGACGCTGATCCCGCTGGATAGCTGGGTAACGGAGGGGATCGACTGGGTCGTTACCCACTTCCGTCCGGTGTTCCAGGGGATCCGTATCCCGGTGGATTACATCCTGAACGGCTTCCAGCAGCTAATGCTGGGCATGCCCGCGCCGGTGGCGATTATCCTGTTCTCGCTGATCGCATGGCAGTTCGGCAGCGCGGGTATGGGGATCGCCACGCTGATCTCCCTGATTGCCATCGGCGCGATTGGCGCGTGGTCTCAGGCGATGATCACCCTGGCGCTGGTGCTGACCGCCCTGCTGTTCTGCGTGGCGATCGGCCTGCCGATGGGGATCTGGCTGGCGCGCAGCCCACGGGCCGCAAAAATTATCCGCCCGCTGCTGGATGCGATGCAGACCACGCCAGCGTTCGTTTACCTGGTGCCTATCGTGATGCTGTTCGGCATCGGTAACGTACCGGGGGTGGTCGTGACCATTATCTTTGCCCTGCCGCCGATTATTCGCCTGACCATTCTGGGCATTAACCAGGTGCCTGCGGATCTGATAGAGGCATCACGCTCGTTTGGCGCCAGCCCGCGTCAGATGCTGTTTAAGGTTCAGCTTCCGCTGGCGATGCCGACCATTATGGCAGGTGTTAACCAGACGCTGATGCTGGCGCTGTCGATGGTGGTGATCGCCTCAATGATTGCCGTTGGCGGGTTAGGTCAGATGGTACTGCGCGGCATTGGCCGTCTCGATATGGGGCTGGCGACCGTCGGCGGCGTCGGGATTGTGATCCTCGCCATCATTCTTGACCGCCTGACCCAGGCTGTCGGTCGTGATTCACGCAGTCGCGGCAACCGTCGCTGGTATACCACCGGCCCTGTCGGGTTACTCACCCGCCCATTCACAAAATAAGGAACAACGATGCGACATAACGTACTTTTTGCCACAGCGTTTGCGACCCTTGTCTCCACCAGCGCAGTTGCCGCTGACCTGCCGGGCAAAGGCATTACCGTGCAGCCGGTGCAGAGCACCATTTCGGAAGAGTCCTTCCAGACCCAGATTGTCAGCCGTGCGCTGGAGAAACTGGGCTATACGGTGAATACCGCCAGTGAAGTGGATTACAACGTGGGCTATACCTCTATTGCCTCCGGCGATGCCACCTTTACCGCCGTGAACTGGCAGCCGCTGCACGACGATATGTATGCCGCCGCAGGCGGTGACAAGAAATTCTACCGCGAAGGCACCTTTGTGACCGGCGCTGCGCAGGGATATTTGATCGACAAGAAAACCGCCGATAAGTATCACATCACCAATATTGAACAGCTGAAAGATCCGAAGATCGCCAAACTCTTTGATACCAACGGTGACGGCAAAGCCGACATGATGGGCTGCTCGCCGGGCTGGGGCTGTGAAGCGGTGATTAACCACCAGAACAAAGCCTTCGATCTGGCGAAGACCGTCGACGTGAGCCACGGCAATTACTCTGCGATGATGGCCGATACCATCGCCCGCTTTAAAGAAGGCAAGCCGGTGATCTACTACACCTGGACGCCGTACTGGGTGAGCGACGTGCTGAAGCCGGGCAAAGACGTGGTGTGGTTGCAGGTGCCCTTCTCCTCCCTGCCGGGCGAGCAGAAAGATATCGACACCAAACTGCCAAACGGCATGAACTATGGCTTCCCGGTGAATACCATGCATATCGTGGCGAACAAAGCCTGGGCCGAGAAAAACCCGGCGGCGGCGAAGCTATTCTCGGTGATGAAACTGCCGCTGGCAGACATTAACGCCCAGAACGCGATGATGCACGCGGGTAAATCATCCGAAGCAGATATCAAAGGCCACGTGGATGGCTGGATCAAAGCCCACCAGCAGCAGTTCGATGGCTGGGTGAAAGAGGCGCTTGAGGCGCAGAAGTAAAAATACTACCCCTCACCCTGCCCTCTCCCCTTTGGGGAGAGGGGTAGGGTGAGGGGATCAAACCGCACCCAACCTAAACCGCACAATCCACCACGTAACAATCCCCCAACATTCACAATCATTGGTTATTATGTTTCCGGAAAAATAATCACTTAACTTACGATTCCTGAAACAAATGACAAAAACAACTCAAGGGCTTAGCTCCGCACTCATCCTTTTAATGTCCGTGGCAACGGGACTGGCCGTCGCCAGCAACTATTACGCGCAACCTCTGCTTGATACTATCGCGCGTGCTTTCGATCTTTCAGCCAGCTCCGCCGGCTTTATCGTCACCGCTGCGCAGCTCGGCTATGCGGCCGGGCTGCTGTTCCTGGTGCCATTAGGCGATATGTTTGAGCGCCGGATGCTTATCGTCTCCATGACGCTGCTGGCCGCAGGCGGGATGTTGATCACCGCCAGCAGCCAGTCGTTAACGATGATGATTATCGGTACCGCGCTGACGGGGCTGTTCTCGGTGGTGGCACAAATTCTGGTTCCCCTCGCGGCGACGCTGGCTTCCCCGGAAAAACGCGGCAAAGTGGTTGGCACTATTATGAGCGGCCTGCTGCTGGGCATCCTGCTGGCGCGAACCGTTGCCGGGCTGCTGGCGAGCCTCGGCGGCTGGCGCACCGTTTACTGGGTGGCAAGCGTGCTGATGGTTATCATGGCGCTGGCCCTGTGGCGCGGCCTGCCAAAGGTGAAGCAGGAGAATCACCTGAACTATCCGCAGCTCCTCGCCTCCGTTTTCAGCCTCTTCACCCGGGATAAACTCCTGCGCACACGCGCCGTTCTGGGGTGTCTCACCTTCGCCAACTTCAGCATCTTATGGACGTCGATGGCGTTTCTGCTCGCCGCGCCGCCGTTTAACTACTCAGAAGGCGTGATTGGCCTGTTCGGGCTGGCAGGCGCGGCTGGCGCACTGGGCGCGCGCCCGGCGGGTGGCCTGGCCGACAAAGGTAAATCTCATATGACCACCTCCGCAGGGCTGGTTTTACTCCTGCTCTCATGGGCGGCTATCTGGTACGGACACGTCTCAGTGCTGGCGCTAATTGTCGGTATTCTGGTACTCGACCTCACCGTGCAGGGCGTACATATCACCAACCAGACCGTGATTTACCGCGTGAAACCAGACGCCCGTAACCGTCTGACGGCCGGGTACATGACCAGCTACTTTATCGGCGGCGCGGCGGGCTCGCTAATCTCAGCCTCCGCCTGGCAGCATGCGGGCTGGACGGGCGTGTGCGCAATCGGCGCCGTCGTGGCGGCGATAAATCTGCTGGTATGGTGGCGCGGCTATCACCGCCAGGAAGCAATTCACTAAGTTTTACATTGCTTTGGGCCCCCTGGGGTGTAAAGGGGGCCTGCATCTGTTAAGGTAACGGTAATCATTTATCCCAGAAATTTTACTGTGGGTGACATATTTACTACCGGCATGAATAGTTCAGACCCCAGTCCTCACATCCCCTCTTTCGCGGGTACAAACCCCACACTTTCTGTGCTCACCGGGTCACGGATTTACCCGGCGCTTTCTGATGGTGACATACGTTTGGCGGATATAACCGCACAAATAATTCATTTACATTATTTGTCACTATCGTTACTATATCGGCTGTAATTAATGAGGTTATGCCCAAAATGGATAGTTCGTTTACGCCCATTGAACAAATGCTTAAGTTCCGCGCCAGTCGTCATGAGGACTTCCCGTATCAGGAGATCCTGCTGACCCGCCTGTGCATGCACATGCAGGGTAAGCTGCTGGAAAATCGTAACAAGATGCTGAAAGCGCAAGGGATTAACGAGACGTTGTTTATGGCGTTGATTACGCTTGAGTCTCAGGAAAACCACAGCATTCAGCCGTCTGAACTGAGCTGCGCGCTGGGTTCATCCCGTACCAATGCAACCCGTATTGCTGATGAGCTGGAGAAGCGCGGCTGGATCGAGCGCCGTGAGAGCGATAACGATCGCCGCTGCCTGCATCTGCAACTGACCGAGAAAGGTCACGAATTCCTGCGCGAAGTGCTGCCACCGCAGCATAACTGTCTGCACCAGCTTTGGTCTGCCCTCAGCACCGCCGAGCGCGACCAGCTTGAGCATATTACTCGCAAGCTGCTCACCCGTCTGGACCAGATGGATGAAGATGGCGTCATTCTTGAGGCGCTGCGCTAACGCGACGATCCGCTCAACATTCCAGATTGCAAAAGAAAAACTGACAGGCCAGCACGTGAAACTGCTGGCCTTTCTGACAACAGGTCGGCTCAGCCGATGTGAAAATAAAAAGATCGTGGAGAACAACAATGAGCGCAAATGCGGAGAACACCCCCCCGCAGCAACCGGTCAACAAGAAGGGCAAACGTAAGAGCGCCCTTATTCTGCTGACCTTGCTCTTTATTATTATTGCCGTGGCATATGGGATCTATTGGTTTTTAGTCTTGCGTCATGTTGAAGAGACAGACGATGCATACGTGGCAGGGAATCAGGTTCAAATCATGGCGCAGGTGTCAGGCAGCGTGACGAAAGTCTGGGCTGACAACACCGACTTTGTGAAAAAAGGGGATGTGCTGGTCACGCTTGACCCGACCGACGCCCAACAGGCGTTTGAAAAAGCACAGACGGCGCTGGCCTCCAGCGTTCGCCAGACCCGCCAGCTGATGATCAACAGCAAACAGCTTCAGGCCAATATCGACGTGCAGAAAACGGCCCTGGCCCAGGCGCAGAGCGACCTCAAGCGTCGTGTTCCTCTCGGCACCGCCAACCTGATTGGCCGTGAAGAGTTGCAGCACGCACGCGATGCGGTGGCAAGCGCACAGGCGCAGCTGGACGTGGCGATCCAACAGTACAACGCCAACCAGGCGATGGTGCTGGGCACCTCTCTGGAAAACCAGCCAGCGGTGAAACAGGCGGCGACCGAAGTGCGTAACGCATGGCTTGCCCTGCAACGTACCAAAATCGTCAGCCCGATGACCGGTTACGTTTCCCGTCGTTCCGTGCAGCCGGGTGCGCAAATTAGCACCACCACGCCGCTGATGGCGGTCGTTCCGGCGAACAACCTATGGGTGGACGCGAACTTCAAAGAGACCCAGCTGGCGCATATGCGTATCGGCCAGACCGCAACCGTGGTCAGCGATATCTACGGTGATGACGTGAAGTACACCGGTAAAGTGGTCGGTCTGGACATGGGGACCGGCAGCGCGTTCAGCCTGCTGCCTGCACAGAACGCCACCGGCAACTGGATCAAAGTGGTACAGCGCTTGCCTGTACGTATCGAGCTGGATCCTAAGCAGCTGGCAGACCATCCGCTGCGAATTGGCCTTTCCACGCTGGTGACGGTCGATACCGCCAACCGCGACGGTCAGATCCTCGCAAGCCAGGTGCGCAGCACGCCAGCTTATGAAAGTAACGCCCGTGAAATTAGCCTCGATCCGGTCAATAAGCTGATCGATGACATCGTGAAGGCAAACGCCGGTTAAGCCGAAGGTGAGCGTTATGCAACAGCAAAAGCCGCAAAAACCGCTTGAGGGGGCGCAGCTGGTCATTATGACCATTGCGCTGTCGCTGGCGACATTCATGCAGGTGCTGGACTCCACCATCGCAAACGTGGCGATCCCTACGATCGCCGGGAACCTTGGCTCATCGCTGAGCCAGGGGACCTGGGTCATTACCTCATTCGGGGTGGCGAACGCCATCTCTATTCCCATCACCGGCTGGCTGGCGAAGCGCGTCGGTGAAGTGAAGCTGTTCCTCTGGTCGACGATCCTGTTCGTGCTGGCCTCCTGGGCCTGCGGCATGTCCAGCAGCCTGACGATGCTGATTTTCTTCCGCGTCATCCAGGGGATTGTCGCCGGGCCGTTGATTCCGCTGTCGCAGAGTTTACTGCTGAACAACTATCCGCCCGCCAAGCGCTCCATCGCGCTCGCGCTGTGGTCGATGACGGTGATTGTCGCCCCAATTTGCGGGCCAATCCTCGGCGGCTATATCAGCGATAACTATCACTGGGGCTGGATCTTCTTCATCAACGTACCCATCGGTGCGCTGGTGGTGCTGATGACGCTACAGTCTCTGCGTGGTCGCGAAACGCGGACCGAACAGCGGCGGATCGACGGCATCGGGCTGGCACTGCTGGTTGTCGGCATCGGTAGCCTGCAAATCATGCTCGACCGCGGCAAAGAGCTGGACTGGTTCGCCTCTACGGAAATCATCGTGCTGACGGTGGTCGCCGTGGTTGCCATTAGCTTCCTGATTGTCTGGGAGCTGACGGACGAAAATCCGATAGTCGACCTCTCGCTGTTTAAATCGCGAAACTTCACCATCGGCTGCCTCTGTATCAGCCTCGCCTATATGCTCTACTTCGGCGCGATTGTTCTGCTGCCGCAGCTGTTGCAGGAGGTGTACGGCTATACCGCAACCTGGGCGGGGCTGGCCTCCGCGCCGGTGGGGTTAATTCCGGTTCTGCTGTCGCCAATTATTGGCCGTTTCGCCCATAAGCTCGACATGCGCAGGCTGGTGACGTTCAGCTTCATCATGTACGCCGTTTGCTTCTACTGGCGCGCGTATACGTTTGAACCGGGAATGGACTTTGGCGCCTCCGCGTGGCCGCAGTTTATTCAGGGCTTTGCTGTGGCGTGCTTCTTTATGCCACTGACCACCATTACGCTTTCCGGCTTGCCGCCTGAGCGGATGGCGGCGGCATCGAGCCTGTCGAACTTCACTCGTACGCTGGCGGGCTCCATCGGGACATCGATCACCACCACGCTGTGGACCAACCGGGAAGCGATGCACCATGCCCAGCTGACCGAAGCGGTGAACCCGTTCAACCCTAACGCTCAGCAGATGTATAGCCAGCTTGAGGGGATGGGGATGACGGAGCAGCAGGCGTCCGGCTGGCTTGCCCAGCAGATCACCAACCAGGGGCTGATTATCTCGGCAAACGAGATTTTCTGGATATCGGCGGGGATCTTCATCGTCCTGCTGGGGCTGGTGTGGTTTGCCAAACCACCGTTTGGTGCCGGTAGCGGGGGTGGTGGAGCGCACTAGCCCTGTGCACGGTTTGCCCGGTGGCGCTACGCTTACCGGGCCTACGAACGTAGGCCGGATAAGGCGTAGCCGCCATCCGGCAAAACACCGCACCGTGTCCAAAACGCGACAGCGATTGTCAGTTCCGATAAAGCAGCGCGCCTGAAATTGATTCACGAGAGTGAAAAGACAACAGGAGCGTACCATGCTGAACACACCCGCGCCACGCGCTGGCTCTCGACAGACTTACGTCGAAGTGAGCACGCCGAACGTCTATTTCGACCAGATCGAGTATTTCTGCCACTACTTCAGCCGCCGCAGCGACGTCTGTATCAGCGTGCATCCGCAAAACGATCGCGATACCGGCGTCGCCAGCGCGGAGCTGGCCGTGGTTGTCGTCATCAGTATTGTAGGCCCGGTCAGCGAAGCGCCACCGGGCATCCACAGGCACAATACTAAATGTGCAGTTCCTGAAGTTTTTCTTTTGGCAGGGCCAGCTCGTCGTTGCTGTTTACACGAACATCACGTTCGATGATATGGCGGGCAATCTCCTGAGCTTCTTCCAGAGAGTGCATTTGGTAAGTGCCACACTGGTAAACGTTCAGCTCTGGGATCTGGTTCTGCTCTTTCACCTTCAGCACGTCTTCCATGGCCGCTTTCCACGCATCCGCGACGCGTTTCTCTTCAGGCTGACCAATCAGGCTCATGTAGAAACCGGTGCGGCAGCCCATCGGAGAGATATCGATGATCTCCACGCCGTTGCCGTTCAGGTGGTCGCGCATGAATCCGGCGAAAAGGTGTTCCAGCGTGTGAATGCCTTTCTCTGGCATCACTTCTTTATTCGGCACGCAGAAGCGCAGGTCGAAAACGGTGATCGTGTCGCCGTGCGGCGTGTTCATGGTCTTCGCCACGCGGACTGCTGGTGCTTCCATACGGGTATGGTCGACAGTAAAGCTATCTAATAACGGCATACGTCACCTCCGATAGTGATTTTTTTTAAAATAAACTGAACTCTTCTACAGAATGCGCGTCTGAGTATATGAAAGACGCGCATTTGTTATCATCATCCCTGAATTCAGAGATGTATATTTTGGCCACAGCGATGTGGCCTTTTTCTTTTGGTTCAGGCCTGCTTCGCCAGAAACGCCTCAAACGACTCCGTATCCGCCGCTTCGACCTCTTTCTGACGCACAACGGACGCATCGCGCTCTGCCACAAAATCCGCTTCGCTCAGGATCTCTAACGGCTCCTGCATCAGCATCTCACGGTACTCCGCTGAGAGTGAACGCCCTGTGCCACCAATTCCCTGTTCAATCATAGAACGCAGAATACGTGCTGAGAATGTCAGTTCCGGGTTATCAAAGCTTTCAATCAGTTCGTCGCAGACCTTCTGGTAAGCTTCGCCGCCGTACACGCTATCCAGCGTCTGGGCTACGCGCTTCAGGTCATGGAACAGATCCTTCCCTACCTTAGACAGTGGGAACTGGGCCGTTTCACAGCCAATACCTAACGTCAGACCCGGCTTGCGCCCTTCCAGAATCACGCGATTCCAGTTGGCACGAGTACACAGCAGTTCGTCGGAACTCATTTCCGGCGCATCCGCCAGTACGCACCAGACCATAAACAGGTCAAGGAAGCGAACCTGCTGCTCGTCAACGCCAATCGGTGAGAACGGGTTGATATCCAGCGAGCGCACTTCAATGTATTCGATACCGCCGCGCTGTAGCGCATCCGACGGCGTTTCACCGCTGCGCGTCACGCGCTTCGGACGAATCGGCGCATACAGTTCATTTTCAATCTGCAATACGTTGGTGTTAATTTGCAGGCGCTTGCCGTCTTTTTCGAGGCCGATTTTTTCGTACTCTTCCGACGGGGTTTTTATCGCCCGCTTCAGGCCTGCCACATATTCGTGCAGATCGTTAAACGTAATTCCGAGATTGCTTTGCGACTTATTGGTATAGCCAAGGTCGCTCAGGCGCAGCGAGGTCGCGTACGGCAGATAGTACATGCCACACTCAGTCTTCTCGAACGGCAGCGTGGTCGGTTTCCCTTGCAGGAACGATGAACAGATAGCCGGGGACGCGCCGAACAGATACGGAATAACCCAGCCAAAACGGTAGTAGTTGCGGATCAGGCGGAAGTAGCCCGCGGAGATCGCTTCTTTATCCGTTTCACCGCACTTCGCCTGCCAGAACGCCATCGGCAGAGAGAAATTGTAGTGCACGCCAGAGATCGTCTGCATCAGTGCGCCGTAGCGATTTTTCAGTCCTTCGCGATACAGCGTTTTCAGCCGTCCAATATTCGAGGTGCCGTACTGAGCCAGCTCGATATCCTGCCCCTGCTCGATATAGCACGGCATGCTGAGCGGCCACATACGCTCGTCGCCGAGGTTGCGGGCGGTGAAGCGATGCACGTCGCGCATGATCGTCAGCATATGATCAATATCACCGTCTACTGGCGTAATGAACTCCAGCAGCGCTTCGGCGAAATCGGTTGTGATCCATTTATGTGTCAGCGCCGAGCCTAACGCCTTCGGGTGTCCCGTAGTCGCTAAGCTACCATCCGCATTTACGCGCAGCGTTTCGCGCTCAAGCCCACGCTGAATCCCCTTCAGTGCCTGAGGGTGATTTTCCAGCCAGGCCAGCGCCTGTGATACGTCCGGGATCAATTTGACCTCCCGCCTGTCAAAAAATTGTCACTCAGCATAATTGTAATGGTTGACGATTGAAGGTCGCGAATTCATTCCACCAATTAGTGCCACCACGTCATACCCTGTAGTGTTACCCATGCCAGTAAAACATAGCGTAACGCCTTGCCAAGGCACAAAAAAAAGAGCACCGGTCCCCAGGAGATGCGCATCCATCCCGCCAGCAGACACAGTAAATCGCCTATTACAGGCATCCAGCTTAATAACAGCGTGGCAGCGCCATAGCGTTTTAGCCAGCCCACTGCCTTTTCCTGCCAGCGAGATTTTTCGCGTAGCGGAAAGAAACGTCCAAGAATAACGTTAGTCAGCCCTCCAAGGCTATTACCCATTGTTGCTATTAAGACCAGCAACCAGGGCTGACTCACGCCGGACAACAGCATCGCCACCAGCACCACTTCCGAATTCCCCGGTAAGAGGGTGGAGCTTAAAAAACTGCTGGCGAATAATGAAGCGAGTGACAGCGCGTCACTCACAGTAAGCGAACATCCACCGCCGCCATTCCGGCATCACGTGCGGCCTGAATGCCAAAATCAGCATCTTCAAACACCACGCATTTTGCAGGTGGTACACCCATTAATTCTGCACAGCGCAGGAAGGTATCCGGTGCGGGTTTGTGATGTTTAACATGATCGGCGGCAACGACGGCAGAAAAATAGTGGCGCAGGCCAAGGTGTTTGAGTAGCGCTTCAGCAATCGCGCTCTCGCTGCCCGTACCGACAGACATAGGACGACGGCCGTGCCACTCCTTGACGACGTCAATGAGTGGTAAAGGCTGCACGGTGTCTAACAGTATGGCTTTTACCGCGTCGGTTTTTTCACGCGCGAGCTGGTGCGGGTCGAGATCGGCCTGATTCAGCTCAATCACGGCCTGTGCGATACGCCAGGTGGGCGATCCGTTGAGGGCAATCATCGCCTGTAAATCGAAGCGCATACCGTAACGGCCCAGGACTTCGGTCCAGGCCTGACGATGCGTGGGTTCGGTATCCAGGAGGGTGCCGTCCATGTCGAAGATCAAACCGTCATACTGTGCGTACATCGTGCTCTCGCTAAACGATTAACAAAGCATTACTTTATCGTAAAAGGGGATTTTTGTCGCTGATTGCGAAGTGATAACAATGAGAGTGATTAAGAACTAAACATCGAAGGGGATCACAAGAAGAGATGGTGCATCCGGGAGGATTCGAACCTCCGACCGCTCGGTTCGTAGCCGAGTACTCTATCCAGCTGAGCTACGGATGCATCGGGATTTACTGCTGTACTTCTCGATACTCATATCACTTCAAAAGCAATATGAAGTAAAAAATGGTGCATCCGGGAGGATTCGAACCTCCGACCGCTCGGTTCGTAGCCGAGTACTCTATCCAGCTGAGCTACGGATGCAAAATGGCGGTGAGGCGGGGATTCGAACCCCGGATGCAGCTTTTGACCGCATACTCCCTTAGCAGGGGAGCGCCTTCAGCCTCTCGGCCACCTCACCACACAACGCCTCTTTCGAGTGCTTCGAGCAACTCGTTAAGAGCTTCTCGTCGCTGCGTGGCGAATATATTACTTTCTGGGACTTATAAGTCAAACAATTTTCCACATGCTTTTTTCGTTTGCACAATTCGCACGCAATTCGCATGTAAAAGCCGCAAAGAGAGTGTTTTATAAGCGGATTTTGCAGGCATCTTCACAGAATTGTGTTGAGAGAAGCGCGTCATTTGGATGAGATAAGATTATGAGAGTGGTCAAAAACGAAGCGTTTGAAATAGAACGGTAACTTTATGCAGGAAAAATAGCGGGAGAGTTGCGTCTCGCCCGACAGCGAGACGCGACAATATCAGTAACTGGACTGCTGGGATTTTTCAGCCTGGATACGCTGGTAGATCTCTTCACGGTGGACAGATACTTCTTTAGGAGCGTTAACACCAATACGTACCTGGTTACCCTTTACCCCTAAAACTGTCACGGTGACCTCATCCCCAATCATGAGGGTCTCACCAACTCGACGAGTCAGAATCAGCATTCTTTGCTCCTTGAAAGATTAAAAGAGTCGGGTCTCTTGTATCCCGGCATTATCCATCATATAACGCCAAAAAGTAAGCGATGACAAACACGTAAAGTGTAAGCAGTCACGGCATCACATTCTGTTAAACGTAAGTTTAGCCGATATACACAAACTCAACCTGACTTTATCGTTATCGATAGCGCAGTGAGCAAGACGCCATAACGTTACCGCTATGGCGTCTGCTTGTGCTTTGTAGTTATTACAGTTTCGCGCTTACCCAGCTTTCAACGCTGGCTAATGCCGCGGGAAGTGCCGCCGCATCCGTACCACCGGCTTGCGCCATGTCCGGACGACCGCCACCTTTGCCACCCACCTGCTGGGCGACCATGCCAATCAGTTCCCCTGCTTTGACACGATCCGTCACATCCTTAGAGACGCCCGCAATCAGAGAAACCTTACCCTCTGCGACCGTTGCCAGCACGATAACCGTCGAACCAAGCTGGTTCTTCAGATCGTCGACCATGGTACGCAGCATCTTAGGCTCAACGCCCGCCAGGTCGCTGACCAGCAGTTTGACGCCCTTAATGTCTACCGCTTTGCTGGAGAGGTTTGCGCTCTCCTGCGCCGCAGCCTGTTCTTTCAGCTGCTGGAGTTCTTTTTCCAGCTGACGGGTACGATCCAGCGCGACACGCACTTTCTCGCCCAGGTTCTGGCTATCGCCTTTCAGCAGCTGCGCGATCTCGTGCAGCTGGTCGCTCTGCGCATGCAGGCTGGCAATTGCACCTTCCCCGGTCACCGCCTCAATACGACGCACGCCTGCCGCCGTACCCGACTCGGAAACGATGCGGAACAAGCCGATGTCACCGGTGCGGGATGCGTGAGTACCGCCACACAGTTCGGTAGAGAAGTCGCCCATGCTCAGCACGCGAACGCGGTCGTCATATTTCTCGCCAAACAGCGCCATCGCACCTTTCTTCTTCGCTGCCTCAAGATCCATGATGTGGGTTTCGATTGGCAGGTTGCGGCGGATCTGGGCATTCACCAGGTCTTCCACCGCACGAATTTCAGACGGCTTCATCGCTTCAAAATGCGAGAAGTCGAAACGCAGCACTTTGTCGTTAACCAGAGAACCTTTCTGTGCAACGTGCGTACCCAGCACTTCGCGCAGGGCTGCGTGCATCAGGTGGGTTGCCGAGTGGTTCAGACGAATGCGCGCGCGGCGAGCTTCGTCAACGTTGGCCTGAACGCCCTCGCCCACTTTCAGAGAACCGGAAACCAGTTTGCCCTGGTGACCAATTGCCTGACCGTATTTCTGGGTATCGCTTACGCTGAAGCTGAAGCCATTGCCTTTCAGTTCGCCTTTATCGCCAACCTGGCCGCCGGATTCCGCATAGAACGGTGTTTTATCCAGGATAACAACCGCGTCCTGACCTGCGCTAATGCTGTCTACGGCTTTACCGTCAACAAACAGCGCGGTCACGTTGCTGGTCAGAGCCAGCTCTTCGTAGCCTTTAAATTCAGACGCGCTATCAACGCGGATCATCGCGTTGTAGTCCGCGCCAAAACCGCTGGATTCACGCGCACGACGACGCTGCTCTTCCATTGCGGCTTCAAAGCCTGCTTCGTCAACTTTGATGTTGCGCTCGCGGCAAACGTCCGCCGTCAGGTCAACCGGGAAGCCGTAGGTGTCGTACAGGCGGAAAGCGGTTTCGCCATCCAGCGTGTCGCCCTTGAGTTTCGCCAGCTCGTCGTCCAGCAGCGCCAGTCCGCGCTCCAGCGTACGGGCAAACTGCTCTTCTTCGGTTTTCAGAACCTGTTCAACCTGCGCCTGCTGGCGTTTCAGCTCGTCACCGGCAGAGCCCATCACGCCAATCAGTGGCCCAACGAGTTTATAGAAGAAGGTGTCCTTCGCGCCCAGCATGTTGCCATGACGGATCGCACGACGAATGATACGACGCAGCACATAGCCACGGTTTTCATTCGACGGGATAACGCCGTCAGCAATCAGGAACGCACAGGAACGAATATGGTCTGCGATAACGCGCAGTGATTTGTTGTTCAGATCGGTTGCGCCCGTCACTTCGGCAACGGCTTTGATCAGGGTGCTGAACAGGTCAATCTCATAGTTGGAGTTAACGTGTTGCAGAACGGCCGCGATACGCTCAAGACCCATACCGGTATCTACGGACGGTTTTGGCAGCGGCTCCATGGTGCCGTCGGCCTGACGGTTGAACTGCATGAAGACGATGTTCCAGATCTCAATGTAGCGATCGCCATCTTCTTCCGCGCTTCCCGGAGGGCCGCCCCAGATGTGGTCACCATGATCGTAGAAGATCTCGGTGCACGGACCGCAAGGGCCGGTGTCACCCATCTGCCAGAAGTTATCAGACGCGTAAGGCGCGCCTTTGTTGTCACCGATACGGATGATACGTTCGCGAGGGATACCCACTTCTTTTTCCCAGATGTCGAACGCTTCGTCATCGGTCTCATACACGGTCACCCACAGACGCTCTTTCGGCAGATTAAACCAGTTTTCACCGGTCAGCAGTTCCCACGCATATTGAATGGCGTCGTGTTTGAAGTAGTCGCCGAAGCTGAAGTTACCCAGCATTTCGAAGAAAGTGTGGTGGCGCGCGGTGTAACCGACGTTTTCCAGATCGTTGTGTTTACCGCCCGCACGCACGCAACGCTGTGAGGTTGTGGCGCGGGAATAATTACGCTTGTCGAGACCAAGGAACACATCCTTGAACTGGTTCATCCCGGCGTTGGTAAACAGCAGAGTCGGGTCATTGTTCGGTACCAGGGAGCTGCTGGCAACAACCTGGTGTCCCTTACTATGGAAAAAATCGAGAAACGCCTGACGGATCTCAGCGGTGCTCTTGCTCATAATTATCCTGAAATCAAGCTAACGAAATGTCGCAGCAGATCTGTATCTGTAAACAGTTGGACGGACCAGCTACTGGAAAAAGTGGGAATAAGATAAGTTTTCTTTAGTGGGAAGTAAAATCCCGCATGCGTTCAATCGGTAAAATTACGCCAGATATCCTGAATATCTTCCATCAGGAAGCCGCGGTAGAGCAAAAAGCGCTGGATTTTAACTTTTTCTGAAAATTCACGCGACAGCGGCTCACCGTACTTTCGTACCGCCTGCTCACGCGCCAGTTCGCACCAGTCGATTTCACTTTCGCGCATGGCTTTTTCAATCGATTCACGGGCTACACCTTTCTGGTTCAGCTCCTGGCGGATACGCGCTGGCCCATAGCCTTTACGACCACGGCTGGCAAGAAAGCGAGCGGCAAAACGGCCGTCATCCAGATAGTGATGCTCGTAGCACCAGGCAACCACGCGGTCATAATCTTCCGCGGTGGCATCAATGTCTTCCGGACCGTTTTTGCTCATGACGGGCGCTGACAGTTTCCGCCGCAGCTCCTGTTCGCTATGGTCACGCACGGCAAGAATACGCACGGCCCGATCCAGCAAGCGTGAGTAGGCTGGTCGGCGTGATGTCGGTTCACTCATAAAAAACCTGTCGATTCAGAAATGCAAAAAGGGCCGCATCAGCAGCCCTTCATTTTTATCCGAGAGGATTAAAAATCTTCGTTGGTTTCTTCAGCATCCGCGCCGTCGACCACGAAATCAGGTTTAGAGTCCTGGTTGCTCAGCAGGAGTTCACGCACCTTTTTCTCAATCTCTTTCGCCGCCGCCGGGTTCTCTTTCAGCCAGGAGATAGCATTCGCTTTACCCTGACCAATCTTGTCACCGTTGTAGCTGTACCATGCGCCCGCTTTTTCAATCAGCTTCTCTTTCACGCCCAGGTCAACCAGCTCGCCGAGGAAGTTGATACCTTCGCCGTAGAGGATCTGGAATTCAGCCTGTTTGAACGGTGCTGCGATTTTGTTCTTCACAACCTTCACGCGGGTTTCGCTACCGACGACGTTATCCCCCTCTTTCACCGCGCCGATACGGCGGATATCCAGACGGACAGAAGCGTAGAATTTCAGAGCGTTACCGCCGGTGGTGGTTTCCGGGTTACCGAACATTACACCAATTTTCATACGGATCTGGTTGATAAAGATCAGCAGCGTATTGGACTGCTTCAGGTTACCCGCCAGCTTACGCATCGCCTGGCTCATCATACGTGCCGCGAGGCCCATGTGAGAGTCACCGATTTCACCTTCAATTTCCGCTTTTGGCGTCAGCGCCGCAACGGAGTCGACGATGATCACGTCAACCGCACCTGAGCGCGCCAGCGCGTCACAAATTTCCAGGGCCTGCTCGCCGGTGTCCGGCTGGGAGCACAGCAGGTTGTCGATATCAACGCCCAGTTTACGGGCATAGACCGGGTCCAGCGCGTGCTCGGCATCGATAAACGCACAGGTTTTACCTTCGCGCTGTGCCGCCGCAACAACCTGCAACGTCAGGGTGGTTTTACCCGAGGATTCCGGACCGTAGATTTCTACGATACGGCCCATCGGCAAACCGCCAGCGCCCAGTGCGATATCAAGAGAAAGCGAACCAGTGGAGATAGTTTCCACATCCATGGAACGGTCTTCACCCAGGCGCATGATGGAGCCTTTACCGAATTGCTTTTCGATCTGGCCCAGTGCTGCCGCCAACGCTTTCTGTTTGTTTTCGTCGATAGCCATTATTACTCCTGTCATGCCGGGAGAAGCAACTGCGCTTCACCATGGACTTCTGTTCTGTTGAGGCAATTATACTGTATAGTCATACAGTATCAAGTATTTTGTAGAAATTGTTGCCAGAGCGTTTTTAACGCGTATTCCGTTGCCTGACGACGCACGCTTTCGCGATCGCCGCTGAAGCATTCCCGGCGGGTGATCCCTTCACCTTTTGAGGTGGCAAAGCCAAACCAGACGGTGCCGACAGGCTTCACGTCGCTGCCGCCGTCCGGCCCCGCGATACCGCTGATGGAGATAGCGTAATCTGCGCGCGCCTCTTTCAGCGCGCCAATCGCCATTTCGATCACCACCGGCTCGCTGACCGCGCCATGCTGCTCAAGCGTGGCTTCACGCACGCCAATCATCTGCGCTTTAGCCTCGTTACTGTAGGTCACAAAGCCGCGTTCAAACCAGGCGGAACTGCCAGCAATATCGGTAATTGCTTTCGCCACCCAGCCGCCGGTGCAGGATTCTGCGGTCGTAAGAGTCGCGCCGCGCTGTTTCAGCGCCAGCCCCACCACTTCGCTTAGCTGCATCAAATCATGGTCAGTCATTCTCGCTCCAGGCCTTAGAAAAACATGCAGCACAAGATAGCACTTTCTCATCAAATATGGGGATGCGCGTCGGGTTTTACGAGGGGGCTTCAGAAAAAAGCCGATGCGGGCGCATCGGCCAGAGAGACGCTTATTTCATGCTGTTAGCGAGGGTATCCACATTGTGGCGAAACGCCTTGACGTAGGTGTCCGCCACGCCGCCCTTCGCGGACAGCGCTTCCGGGTAAAGTTCACCGCCCGGCTGGGCGCCCGTGGCGGTCGCAATCTGCTTCACCAGGCGCGGATCAAGCTGGTTTTCCATAAACCAGGTTTTCACGCCGTCAGCTTTAATCTGATTGATAATCTCCGCTACCTGCGCCGCGCTGGCTTCACTCTCAGACGACAGCCCCTGCGGCGCCATAAACGTCACGCCGTAGGCGCGGCTGAAATAGCCGAAGGCGTCGTGGCTGGTCAGCACTTTGCGCTTCGCCTGTGGGATGTCGCTGAAACGCTTTTTAGCCCAACCGTCCAGCTGAGAGAGCTGCGCAATATAGGGTTTACCAGTAGCTTCAAGCGCCGCCGTATCTTCAGGATCGGCCTTCACCAGCCCTGAGAGAATATTTTGCGCATACAGCGCGCCGTTCGCCGCGCTGTTCCACGCGTGCGGATCGGTCACGGTTTTACCGTCCTCTTCCAGCGTGTGCGTTTTCACGCCGTCCGAAGCAACCACCAGCTGGCCTTTGAATCCGGAGGCTTTCACCAGACGATCGAGCCAGCCTTCCAGCCCCAGCCCATTGACTACCACCACGTCGGCTTTACTCAGCGCCGCGCTGTCTTTGGGCGAGGGTTCGAAAGTATGGGGATCACCGTCCGGCCCCACCAGCGTCGTCACCTTCACACGATCGCCGCCAACCTGCTGCGTGATGTCTCCCAGGATGGAAAAGCTGGTCACCACATTAAGCGTTTTCGCCATTACGCCGTGCGTCATCATGCCGAGCGCGAGCGCCACGGCTAACCCTGTACGTTTCATCGTTTCCCCTTGCGTTAAAAAAGCGCCCGCAGGCTATCCGCCAGCCTGCTGCGCGTGCCAAATAAAACGGAAATAAAGAACAATGCGCTGGCGGTCAGCACAATGGAGGGCCCGGCGGGCAGACTCACTGCCCAGGAAAGGCTTAAGCCCAGCCAGGCGCAAAAAATACCGCTGATACCCGCCATCAGAAGTAACCCTGGCAGGGTGCGCACCCAGCAGCGTGCCGCCACGGCGGGTAACATCATCAGCCCGACGGCCATCAGCGTGCCGAGCACCTGAAAACCGGCCACCAGGTTGAGCACCAGCAGCGCCAGAAACAGACCGTGTAACATCCCGGGCAGCCAGCGCGCGTTCACCTGCAACCACGCGGTATCGAACGCTTCGCTGACCAGCCCACGATAAAACATCGCCAGCGTGAGGAGCGTGAACATGCAAACGCCCGTCACGAACAGGGCTGACGCGCTATCCACGGCGAGAATGGAGCCAAACAGAAGATGAAGCAGATCGACATTTGAACCGCGCAGCGACACCAGCGTGACGCCCAGCGCCAGGGAACCCAGGTAAAACCCCGCGAAGCTGGCATCCTCTTTAAGGGGCGTGCGGCGGCTGACCAGCCCGGCCACCAGCGCAACGGCGATCCCGGCAATAAACCCGCCGACAGTCATTGCCAGCAGCGACATACCGCTGAGCAGATAGCCCACCGCGACACCCGGCAAAATGGCATGAGAAAGGGCGTCCCCCATCAGGCTCATCCGACGCAGCTGAAGGAATACCCCCAGCGCCGTGGTGCTGACGGAGAGCGCCAGGCAAACCACCAGCGCACGGCGCATAAAGCCGTACTCAATAAACGGCAGGAAGAATGTATGCCAGATCATGCCACCCTCACCCGCTCGGTTTTCCATTGGGGACTATCAGCGTCCAGACGTAACGTCTGCGGGAAGTGACGTGCTACGCGCTCGCTGTCATGCAGAACCGCCAGCAGGGTCTGCCCCTGCATATACATCTCCAGCATCAGATCCATCAGCACGTTGCAGGTCGCTTCATCGACGCCGGTGAAGGGTTCGTCCAGCATCACCAGCGGTGCCTGCTGCACTAAAACGCGGGCAAACAGCATGCGCTGGAATTGCCCGCCGGAGAGTTCATCGATGGTGGATAACGCCATGGACGCCAGCCCCACGCGCTCAAGCGCGCCGGCAATGCGCATGCGGGTATCCCGACGAAAACCGGCAAATAGCGAGATTTCTGGCCAGCAGCCCATGCTCACCACGTCCTGCACGGTCAGAGGAAATTGCGCCTCCAGCGCGTGACGCTGCGCCAGCCAGCCCACCACCGGACGTCTCCCCTGCCAGCGAAACGTACCGCTGACGGGCGGAAGAAAGCCAGCGAGCGTTTTCAGCAGCGTGGATTTGCCGCAGCCGTTGGCCCCGACGATGGCGGTCATGCTCCCGCGTTCAATCACGCCGGACAGTGCGCGCGTAACGGGCTGGCGATCGTAACCCGCCACCAGGTCGTTCATCACGATCATGGCAACGCCACCGCCCAGCGCACGGCCAGGCCGAGAAACAGAATGAGCACCAGCGCCAGCAGCAGACGAACCGGGGATGAGAGAGAAAACAGGGACATGGACATCTCAATTAAAAATTATGTTATAACATAACAATAATGAAAGACGATTAAGATGTAAACGGCGGGAGTGAAATGGGAATGTGGCGAAATGTTTCTGCGGGAAACAGGTGCGGGCGGGTGCCCTCACCCCAGCCCTCTCCCACAGGGAGAGGGAGGCATAAGGGGACTTACTGGCTAAACGGTGACGCTGCCGGCACACGCGCCTGAGACACCGCCAGCCCCAGCTGCCACACCGCCATCGCATAGTGCGTGCTGTGGTTGTAGCGGGTAATGGTGTAGAAGTTCGGCAGTCCGAACCAGTACTGATAACCGGTTCCGACATCCAGGCGCAGCAGGCTCACCTGGTCAACATTGCCCAGCGGCTGCGACGGCGTTAAGCCTGCCGCTGCAAGCTGCGCCACGCTGTATTTGGTTTTAAATCCGTTTTCCAGACCAAACGCCTCGCCGTTCGCCTGTACCGCCACCTGGCCGCCCGGCGTCCAGCCGTGCGCTTTGAAGTAGTTGGCCACGCTGCCAATGGCGTCTTCGGGATCCCACAGGTTGATGTGACCATCCCCGTTAAAATCTACCGCGTACTGCTTATAGGAGGACGGCATAAACTGGCCGTAGCCCATCGCACCGGCGAACGACCCTTTCAGATCTAACGGATCGTCCTGTTCGTCTCGCGCCATCAGCAGGAAGGTTTCCAGTTCAGAGGAGAAATACTCGGCGCGGCGCGGGTAGTTGAAGGAGAGCGTCGCCAGCGCATCGAGGATGCGGGTTTTACCCATAATGCGTCCCCAGCGAGTCTCGACCCCAATAATACCGACGATGATCTCCGGCGGCACGCCATAGACCTGCCACGCACGATTCAGGGCGTCTTCATACTGATTCCAGAACACCACGCCATTTTGCACGTTGTCCGGGGTAATAAACTGTTTGCGATAGCGCAGCCACGCCCCGTTTGGCCCGGTCGGCACCTGGGCCGTCGGCGCCTGCCTGTCCATCAGGCGCAGCACGTAGTCCAGACGCTTCGCCTGAGACAAAATGGCATGCAGCTGCTGGCGATCAAAACCGTGCTTGCTCACCATTTTATCGATGAACTGTTCGGCCGCAGGGTTATTCGCGAAGTCGCCGCCCATCTGCATCATATTGTGCTGCGGCTCAAGCAGAAACCCGCCGGAAGGCGCGCCCGCCGTTTGTTGAACAGCTTCAGTCCTGGGTTTGCTACTACAGGCGGACAGGAGAATAAGCGCAGGTAACAGCGCTGCATAACGACGCTTGAACATGTGGCATCCATTTAACGAGTTCGGTAAGAACCCAGTATGGTAAAGCATCCGCAACACCTCAAGGAAGCGGTACACACCTCCCCAACGCAAATCCGCGCTTTTTTCCATCGAAAATCATTCGCCCCACCAATTATCTTTCAAATTAATCCATTTTTCTTTCATTGTGAGATCTAATTAACACTTTAAAAGCTTTCAATTTGATTATTATTAGCCCCGAACAGACAAAAACAAACGCCCTACAGGAGAGAAGAATGATAGAAACCATCACCCACGGCGCCGAGTGGTTCATCGGGCTTTTTCAGAAAGGCGGCGAGGTATTCACCGGCATGGTGACCGGGATCCTGCCCCTGCTGATCAGCCTGCTGGTGATCATGAACGCGCTGATTAACTTTATCGGCCAGCAGCGTATTGAACGCTTCGCCCAGCGCTGCGCCGGAAACCCGCTGTCCCGCTACCTGATCCTGCCCTTCATCGGCACCTTTGTGTTCTGCAACCCGATGACCTTAAGCCTCGGCCGCTTTATGCCAGAGAAGTACAAGCCGAGCTATTACGCCGCCGCCTCCTACAGCTGCCATTCCATGAACGGCCTGTTCCCGCACATCAACCCCGGCGAGCTGTTCGTTTATCTCGGGATCGCCAGCGGCCTTACCACGCTTGGCCTGCCGCTCGGCCCGCTGGCGGTGAGCTACCTGCTGGTCGGTCTGGTCACCAACTTCTTCCGCGGCTGGGTGACGGATCTCACCACCGCCATTTTTGAGAAAAAAATGGGCATCCAGCTTGAACAGAAAGTCCATCTTTCAGGAGCTACAGCATGAACCGGATCCGCATTGAGAAAGGCACGGGCGGCTGGGGCGGCCCGCTGGAGTTCGACGCCACCGAAGGCAAAAAGATTGTGTACATCACCGCGGGCACGCGCCCGGCGATCGTCGACAGGCTGCACGAGCTGACGGGCTGGGAAGCGGTCGACGGCTTCAAGGAAGGCGAACCGCCGGAAGCGGAAATCGGCGTGGCGGTGATCGACTGCGGCGGCACGCTGCGCTGCGGCATCTATCCGAAGCGCCGCATTCCGACGGTAAATATTCACTCCACCGGGAAATCCGGCCCGCTGGCGCAGTACATCCTTGAGGATATTTATGTCTCTGGGGTGAAGGAGGACAACATCACGCTGGTGAATGGCACATCCGCGCCGCAAAAAGCGGCCCCGCGCGAGTACGACACCAGCAAAAAAATCACCGAGCAGAGCGATGGCCTGCTGGCGAAGGTCGGGATGGGGATGGGGTCCGCCGTGGCGGTGCTGTTCCAGTCCGGGCGCGACACCATCGACACGGTGCTGAAAACCATTCTGCCGTTTATGGCGTTCGTCTCGGCGCTGATCGGTATCATCATGGCCTCCGGCCTCGGCGACTGGATTGCCCACGGCCTCGCCCCGCTCGCCAGCCACCCGCTCGGCCTGGTGACGCTGGCGCTGATCTGCTCCTTCCCGCTGCTGTCGCCGTTTCTCGGCCCGGGCGCGGTGATTGCCCAGGTCATCGGCGTGCTGATTGGCGTACAGATTGGTCTGGGCAACATTCCCCCGCACCTCGCTCTGCCAGCCCTTTTCGCCATTAACGCTCAGGCGGCGTGCGACTTCATCCCCGTCGGGCTGTCGCTGGCGGAAGCACGTCAGGACACCGTGCGCGTGGGCGTCCCCTCCGTGCTGGTGAGCCGCTTCCTGACGGGCGCGCCCACGGTGCTGATTGCCTGGTTTGTCTCCGGCTTTATTTATCAATAAGAGGTTCCTGCCATGACCGTGATTTACCAGACCACCATTACCCGCATCGGCCAGAGCGCGGCCGATGCGCTGAGCGACCAGATGCTGATCACCTTCCGCGAAGGGGCGCCTGCGGATATCGAAGAGTTTTGCTTTATCCACTGCCACGGCGAGCTAAACGGCGAGCTGAAGGCCGGGAGCCAGCTTGAGCTGGGCGAGGCGCGCTATGCCGTGACCGCCGTCGGCGACGTCGCTGAACAAAACCTGCGCGAGCTGGGGCACATCACCCTGCGTTTTGACGGGCAGCCGCAGGCGGAGTATCCCGGCACGGTTCACGTTGAGGGGCCGGTTCCGCAGGCTGTCACACCAGGCTGTACGTTAAAATTTGTTGCGTAATTAAGGAGAAACACATGAGTCAGGTTGCCGTTGTCATTGGTGGGGGACAAACCTTAGGCGAGTTCCTCTGCCGTGGGCTTGCCGCAGAGGGTTACCACGTAGCGGTAGTGGACATTCAGAGTGAAAAAGCCGCCCGTGTGGCGGACGCCATCAACACCGAGTTTGGCGAAGGGATGGCGTACGGATTTGGTGCCGACGCCACCAGCGAGCAGAGCGTGATGGCGCTGGCCCGCGGCGTGGACGAGATATTTGGGCGTATCGACCTGCTGGTCTACAGCGCGGGGATCGCGAAAGCGGCCTTTATCAGCGATTTCGAACTGGGGGATTTTGACCGCTCGTTGCAAGTGAATCTGGTGGGCTATTTCCTCTGCGCCCGTGAGTTTTCCCGGCTGATGATCCGCGATGGTATTCAGGGGCGCATCATTCAGATCAACTCGAAATCAGGGAAAGTGGGCAGCAAGCACAACTCCGGCTACAGCGCGGCGAAGTTTGGCGGCGTGGGGCTGACGCAGTCTCTGGCGCTGGATCTGGCCGAATACGGCATCACCGTTCACTCGCTGATGCTGGGTAACCTGTTGAAATCGCCGATGTTCCAGTCCCTGCTGCCGCAGTACGCCTCCAAGCTCGGCATCAAAGCTGAAGAAGTGGAGCAGTACTACATCGACAAAGTGCCGCTCAAGCGCGGGTGTGATTATCAGGACGTGCTGAACATGCTGCTGTTTTACGCCAGCCCGAAAGCCTCGTACTGCACCGGGCAGTCGATTAACGTCACCGGTGGGCAGGTGATGTTCTGAGTTTAATCCCCGGTGGCACTGCGCTTACCGGGGCTACAACCCCCGTAGGCCGGGTAAGGCGCAGCCGCCACCCGGCAATTAAGGAGCCGATATGGTAACCGCATTAATCACCTTCGCCGCCCTCGCCTGGATCTGCCAGATGGCGTTTGGCGGCTGGCAAATCCATCAGTTTAACCGCGCCTTTGACGCCCTGTGCCAGAAAGGCCGTGTGGGCGTCGGGCGTTCCGGTGGACGCTTTAAACCGCGGGTTGTCGTCGCTGTTGCGCTGGATGAAAACAATAAGGTCTGCGATTCCCTCATCATGCGCGGCATGACCGTCTTTGCCCGCCCGGTGAAAATCCAGGCGATCAACGGCATTTTGCTGCATGAATTACAACCTGATGTGATCTTCCCCCATGATTCACTCTGTCAGAATGCACTATCATTAGCGCTTAATCTGAAACATGGATAATTTCGTTGTGAAAATTATAAACTTGCGGAATTATCATTTCGCAACGTAAGGAACGAAGCGCCTATGAAACCACGTCAGCGGCAGGCGGCCATACTTGAGCATCTGCAAAAGCAGGGAAAGTGCTCGGTAGAGGATCTGGCCCACTACTTTGACACCACCGGCACGACAATACGCAAGGACCTGGTGTTGCTCGAAAACTCCGGCGCCGTCATTCGTACCTACGGCGGCGTGGTGCTCAATAAAGACGAAGCCGACCCGCCTATCGATCACAAGACGCTGATTAATACGCACCAGAAAGCGCTGATTGCCGAAGCTGCGGTCAAATTTATCCAGGACGGCGATTCCATCATCCTCGACGCTGGCAGTACCGTCCTGCAGATGATCCCGCTGCTCAGCCGCTTTAATAACATCACCGTGATGACCAACAGCCTGCACATCGTCAATGCCCTGTCAGAGTTCGACAGCGAGCAGACCATCCTGATGCCCGGTGGCACCTTCCGTAAAAAATCCGCGTCGTTTCACGGGCAGCTGGCGGAGAATGCCTTCGACCACTTCAGCTTCGATAAGCTGTTTATGGGCACGGACGGCATCGACCTCAACGCGGGCGTGACCACCTTCAACGAGGTGTTCAGCGTCAGCAAAGCGATGTGCAACGCCGCGCGGGAAGTGATTTTGATGGCGGACTCGTCGAAGTTTGGCCGTAAAAGCCCCAACATTGTCTGTAGCCTTGAAAGCGTCGATAAGCTGATTACCGACGCAGGTATCGATCCGGCATTTAAAAAAGCGCTGGAAGCGAAGGGCATCGACGTGATCGTAACCGGAGAGAAAAATGAGTGATTTTCTGTTAAACGCAGGCCGCCAGACTCTGCTGCTGGAGCTACAGGAAGCCAGCCGCCTGCCGGAGCGTCTGGGTGAGGATTTTGTTCGTGCAGCCAACACCATTATCCACTGCGAGGGCAAAGTGATCGTGGCGGGTATCGGTAAATCCGGTCATATCGGCAAGAAGATTGCCGCGACGCTTGCCAGCACCGGCACTCCGGCGTTCTTCGTGCATCCTGCCGAAGCGCTGCACGGCGATCTGGGGATGATCGAAAGCCGCGACGTGATGCTGTTTATCTCCTACTCCGGTTCAGCCAAAGAGCTGGATCTCATCATCCCTCGCCTGCAAGAAAAATCGGTAGCCCTGTTAGCGATGACCGGCAAATCCCGTTCGCCGCTGGCGCTGGCCGCGAAAGCAACGCTGGATATTTCCGTTGAGCGCGAAGCCTGCCCGATGCACCTGGCACCGACCTCCAGCACCGTCAACACGCTGATGATGGGCGACGCGCTGGCGATGGCGGTGATGCAGGCGCGCGGTTTTAATGAGGAAGATTTCGCCCGTTCCCATCCTGCTGGCGCGCTTGGGGCACGTCTGCTCAACAAGGTTCACCACCTGATGCGCACGGACGATGCCATTCCTCAGGTCAAACTCGACACCAGCGTGATGGACGCCATGCTGGAGCTGAGCCGCACCGGGCTGGGGCTGGTTGCGGTATGCGACAACGACCGTCAGGTGAAGGGCGTCTTCACCGACGGCGACCTGCGCCGCTGGCTGGTGGGCGGCGGCAAGCTGGAGGCGCGGGTATCCGAAGCAATGACCCGGGGCGGGCTGACGCTGAATGCCGACAGCCGCGCCATTGAAGCCAAAGAGGTGCTGATGAAGCGCAAAATCACCGCTGCGCCGGTGGTGGACGAGCACGGCAGGCTGTGCGGCGCGATCAACCTGCAAGACTTCTACCAGGCGGGGATTATTTAACCCTTAAGCCCCAGACGTTTCGCCAGCCTGTGAAGGTTGGCGACGTCCATCTCCAGCGCCCGCGCGCATGCCGCCCAGCTGCGGTTATTCTGCTCCAGGGCGCGGGTGATCATCTGACGCTGGAACGCATCCGTCGCCTCGCGCAGGTTTTCGTTCACGCTCTCAGGTATCACTGGCTTCACGGACGGCGTCGTTTCCTCACGCAGCGCGAAATGGCGCGCATGAATAACCACTTCATCCCCCGAACGCGTAGCCCGCGCCAGCACCACCGCGCGGTGAATCGCATGTTCCAGTTCACGCACGTTACCCGGCCAGCCGTAGCTCAGCAGGTGCGTCCTCGCGCCGGGGCTTAGCACCACGCGGGAAAGCCCCATTTTTTGCCGACACTGTTCGCAGAAAAAGCCCGCCAGCAGCACCACATCATCGCCCCGCTCGCACAGCGGCGGCACCGTGAGCGGGAACACGCTCAGACGGTGGAACAGATCGGCGCGGAAATTGCCCGCCAGCACCTCTTCGCGCAGATCGCGGTTCGTCGCCGCCAGCACGCGAACATCCACGCGTAAGCTGCGATCGTCACCCACGCGTTGAATATCGCCATACTGCAACACCCGCAGCAGTTTGGCCTGGAGCGAAAGGGAGAGTTCGCCAATTTCATCGAGGAACAGCGTGCCGTTATCAGCCATTTCGAACTTGCCGCTGCGGTTGCTGATCGCCCCGGTAAAGGCCCCTTTGACGTGTCCGAACAGCTCGCTTTCCGCCACGCTTTCCGGCAGCGCCGCGCAGTTGAGATAGACCAGCGGGTTCACCGCACGGGGCGAGGCTTCGTGGATCGCTTTCGCCACCAGCTCTTTACCGGTGCCGGTCTCCCCGAAGATCAGCACGTTCAAATCAGACGCGGCGACAATCTCAATCTCTTTTTTAAGCTGCGCCATGCCCGGCGAAAGGCCAATCATTTCGGTGTGCGCCACCTGCTCAAACGCCGTCGGGCTACCCGGAAGAATATTCTGGCTCTCCAGCTGTTCTATCAGCAGGGCGTTGTTCAGCGCCCCGGCCGCCAGCGCGGCAATCAGCCGTAGCTCTTCGTCGCTGAAGGTATCGAACTGATCCGGCGACATGCCGTCGAGGGTTAACGCGCCAATCAGGTTCTGCCCGGCAAACAGCGGCAGGCCGATACAGGCGTGCACCTTCAGGCTCTCCTGGCCGGGGATCAGGCCGTCGTACGGATCGGGCAGATCGCTGTCTGCCGGGAAACGCACCACGTCACCCGCACGGGCGATGGTTTCCAGACGCGGGTGGCCCTCCAGGGTAAAGCGCCGCCCGAGTACGTCCTTCGCCAGACCGTCGATAGCCAGCGGAATAAACTGCCGCCCTTCGTAACGCAGCAGCGCCGAGGCATCGCAATCCAGCACGTGGCGCAACGTGGAGATCAGCCGCTGAAAGCGGTCCTGATGACCAATACCGGTTTGCAGTTCTATGGCGATCTTCGCCAGCACATCTACGGAAAAGCTCATCTCTGCCTCACTGTCATTTTGACAACACATAGTGTCATATTGACAATTTTTAAGATAGTCAAAATGACTACCCATTAGGGAGAATCAAAACACAAATACATTATTTTCAATAAGTTAAAAAACTGGCACGCAACTTGATATATGACAGTCATCTTATTTGAAAACGCCGTATTAAGTTGAGGTTGCTATGTCTATTCTGGTTAAAAATAACATTCATTGGGTGGGTCAACGTGACTGGGAAGTACGTGATTTTCACGGGACGGAATACAAAACGCTGCGCGGCAGCAGCTACAACAGCTACCTCATTCGCGAAGGTAAAAACGTCCTGATCGATACCGTCGATCACAAATTCAGCCGCGAGTTCGTGCAGAACCTGCGCAGCGAAATCGATTTGAATGACATCGACTACATCATCATCAACCACGCGGAAGAGGATCACGCCGGGGCGCTGACCGAGCTGATGTCCCACATTCCGGATACCCCGATCTACTGCACCACCAATGCCATTGACTCCATCAACGGCCACCACCACCATCCAGAGTGGAACTTCCACACTGTAAAAACCGGCGACACGCTGGATATCGGCAACGGCAAACAGCTGATCTTCGTGGAAACCCCAATGCTGCACTGGCCGGACAGCATGATGACCTACATGACCGGTGACGCGGTGCTGTTCAGCAACGACGCCTTCGGCCAGCACTACTGCGACGAACGTCTGTTCAACGACGAAGTGGATCAGACCGAGCTGTTCGAACAGTGCCAGCGCTACTACGCCAACATCCTGACGCCGTTCAGCCGTCTGGTCACGCCAAAAATCACCGAGATCCTCGGCTTCAACCTGCCGGTGGATATGATTGCCACCTCCCACGGCGTGGTATGGCGTGAAAATCCAACCCAGATCGTCGAACTGTACCTGAAGTGGGCGGCGGACTATCAGGAAGACCGCATCACCATCTTCTACGACACCATGTCCAACAACACCCGCATGATGGCGGACGCCATTGCCCAGGGCATCAACGAAGTGGACCCGAACGTGGCAGTGAAAATCTTCAACGTGGCGCGCAGCGATAAGAATGAGGTATTGACCAACGTCTTCCGCTCCAAAGGCGTGCTGGTGGGTACCTCCACCATGAATAACGTGATGATGCCGAAAATTGCCGGACTGGTGGAAGAGATGACCGGCCTGCGCTTCCGTAACAAACGCGCCAGCGCCTTTGGTTCACACGGCTGGAGCGGCGGCGCGGTAGACCGTCTCTCCACCCGTTTACAGGATGCCGGTTTTGAGATGTCCCTGAGCCTGAAGGCGAAATGGCGTCCGGATCTCGACGCGCTGGAAATCTGTCGCCAGCACGGTCGCGACATTGCCCGCCAGTGGGCGCTTGCGCCGCTGCCGGAAACCGCACCCGCCGCGGCTGCTGCGCCGGAAGCCGTAGCAGAAGCCACTCCTGCCGCTGCCGACCTCGGCCCCTGCATGCAGTGCAGCGTCTGCCAGTGGATTTACGATCCCGAGCTGGGCGAGCCGTTGCAGGATGTCGCGCCGGGTACACCGTGGAGCGAGGTGCCGGACAACTTCCTCTGCCCGGAATGTTCCCTCGGAAAAGACGTCTTTGATGAACTGGCAACGGAGGCAAAATGAGCCACGGCATCGTCATTATCGGCTCGGGCTTTGCCGCCCGCCAGCTGGTGAAAAATATCCGCAAACAGGATGCTAACGTGCCGTTGACGGTGATCGCCGCCGACAGCATGGATGAGTACAACAAGCCTGATTTAAGCCACGTCATTAGCCAAAATCAGCGCGCCGACGATCTCACCCGCCAGACGGCGGGGGAGTTTGCAGAACAATTTAATCTGCGTCTGTTTCCGTACACCTGGGTCACCGATATCGACGCCGACGCCCACGTGGTGAACGCGAAAGATAAAACCTGGCAGTACGATAAGCTGGTGCTGGCGACGGGGGCATCTGCGTTTGTGCCGCCGGTTGAGGGCCGCGAGTTGATAGTCACGCTCAACAGTCAGCAGGAGTATCAGGCCAGCGAGACCCTGTTACGCGACGCCATGCGGGTGATGATTGTCGGCGGCGGGCTGATTGGCACCGAGCTGGCGATGGACTTCTGCCGGGCGGGAAAATCCGTCACCCTGGTTGACCACGCGGCCAGCATTCTGTCAGCGCTGATGCCGGCAGAAGTAAGCAGTCGCTTACAGCATCGTCTGACCGACATGGGCGTGCATCTGCTGCTGAAATCGCAGTTGCAGAGCCTGAGCAAAACCGAAACCGGCATTTGTGCGACGCTCGACCGCACCCGCAGGGTGGAAGTGGATGTGGTTATTGCGGCGACGGGGCTGCGCCCGGAAACCGCGCTGGCGCACCGCGCAGGCGCAGAGATCAATCGCGGCGTGAAGGTAGACAGCTACCTGCAAACCACCCAGCCGGACATTTATGCCCTGGGCGACTGCGCGGAAATTAACGGGCAGGTGCTGCCGTTCCTGCAACCGATTCAGTTGAGCGCCATGTTCCTGGCGAAAAACCTGCTCGGCGGCAACGCCCCGGTGAAATTACCCGCCATGCTGGTGAAGGTAAAAACGCCGGAACTACCGCTGCATCTCGCAGGTGAAACGCAGCGTCAGGATCTGAACTGGGAGATTGTCCTTTCGCCTCAGGGCATGGTGGCGCGCGGCACCGATACTGTCGGTCAGATGCGCGCCTTTGTGGTCAGCGAAGACAAAATGAAGGAGGCCTTTGCACTGCTGAAATCGTTACCTGCTTAACCCTCGTCATGCCGGGTGGCGCTCCGCTTACCCGGCCTACTTAACACCATAACGGTAAACCTTGTAGGCCCGCGCAAGCGTAGCGCCGCCGGGCAAAAACAGGGCTGCGTGGTTCAGGACCGCACCACCAGCGCGTCATAACCGCGCCAGCGGTAATTCGCCATCGAGATCAGCCAGCAGGCGACAAACAGCCCGACCACCACAAACCCGGCGTCGCCCAGGTTATCGTTCACCGCGCCAATCAGATCCCACACGCCGCCGCTGAGGGCGAACTTGTCCATCAGAAGACCCAGCGCTTCCAGCCCGCCGATAAACAGCGCCACCACCACCGAAGTGCCGGTGATGGTCATGTTGTAGTACAGCTTGCGCTGTGGCTTGTTAAACGCCCAGCCATAGGCACCCACCATCAGCAGGTTATCGAGCGTATCCACCAGCGCCATGCCGCTGGCGAAGAGCGCCGGGAAGATCATGATCGACCACACCGACATCCCGCTGGAGGCGCTGGCGGCGGAGATCCCCAGCACGCCGATTTCGGTGGCAGTGTCAAAGCCGAGGCCAAACAGGAAGCCCACCAGATACATCTGCCAGCTCCTGTTGACGAGGCGGAAGGTTTTGCCGAACAGCCAGTTCATGACGCCACCCTGGGCAGGCAGCGTGATGTCGCCCTGCACGGGCCTGCCGTGTTTCAGTGCCTGAAAACTGCGCCAGACGCCGTGCAGGATCACCATATTCACCAGCGCCATCGCCAGCAGGAAGGTGGCGGAGACGGCGGTGCCAATCAGGCTGCCGGTTTCGTGGAACCATTCCATATTTTTCTGAAACGCCGTGGCGGTGGCGGCGATGGCAATGGAGGCCAGCACCACGATGGTGGAGTGTCCGAGGGAAAACCATGCGCCCACGCCGGACGGGCGCTTGCCCTGCTGCATCATCTTACGCGTCACGGTATCAATCGCGGCGATATGGTCGGCATCCACCGCATGACGCAGTCCGTAACACCAGGCCAGCAGGCTGGCCGCCATCAGCGCCGTACTGCCGCTAAAGGTGTGCCACGCCAGCCCCCAGGCCAGCAGGTTAGCCATCACCAGAGCCAGCAGCAGGCACGCTGCACGAGGTTCATTGCGTAAAAGTCGTAACATTTTAAATCCTTTGTGAACATGATCGGGCGGCAGCAACCACCGCCTGCCCGAAGGAGATCGCTCCGTCGCCTGCGGGCAGGCACGAAGGAAAAAGAAGCGTGAAATCAGAAAGGTAATGACGAAAGCGCGCGCGTAGCAGGCGGTTGTGAAGGACACCTCCGCTGAAGCACACCGTAGAGAGCGACCGTCGGCGGGCATGCGTTGCCGCCAGTTCGCTCAGCCCTTTTGCCAGCGCATCGTGAAAGGCCCAGGCGCGCTCGCCGGGCTCCGCCCGCCAGGCCAGCCACTGCTGCCAGAACAGCGCAAGGTTATCCGTCTTGAGCGTCACCGGATGATCAACCCCTGCACAGTGTTCGGCCAGCGCCTCCAGCCGGCACGCGGCTTCGCCCTCATAGCGTTGCGTTTCAATGCCCAGCGCACAGGCCACGGCGTCGAACAGACGACCACAGGAGGAGGCCCGCGGCGCATTGATACCGCGCGACACCGCCGTTGCCAGCAGCGGCCAGTTTTGACGCTGTACCGCCTCCGTTTCCGGGTACTGCTGCCAGTCAGGTACGAACGCCAGACAGTGGGCGAGCAAATTGCGCCACGGCTGTTTTGCCGCCAGATCGCCCCCCGGCAGCGCAACGGCTGGCAGACCGCCCAGCCGTTCGCAGTCGCGATAGTTCACCCGCAGGCACTCGCCGCCCCACAGCGCGCCGTTCTCGCCCATGCCGATCCCGTCCAGCGTCAGGGCAATAACATCCCCGCCGTCGAGCGGCCAGCCGTTCTCCGCCAGACACGCTGCCGCATGCGCATGATGATGCAGCACGGTCTCAACGGGCAGCGCCTGCGTCCGGGCCCACTGTCGGGCGTGATATCCCGGATGGGCATCGCACACCACACGCTCTGGCTGGAAGGCGTAGATGTCCTGCATCGTCGAGAGCGCACTGCGCCACTGCGCCTCTACGCCCTCGTCGCTCAGATCGCCAAAATGCTGGCTCGGCACCGCCTGGTTGCCACGTACCAGGCAGAAGGTATTTTTCATCTCCGCGCCGGTGCATAACATGGGCGAGATGTCGCGGAATCCGGCGGGCAATGTGATGGCATCCGGCACAAAACCGCGTGCGCGACGCAGCATCGCACCGTCCCGATCCATTACTGAATCATCCATCCGTTGCAGGATGTCGCGGTTGTGCAGCAGGAAGCCGTCAGCGATGTCACTGAGTTCTTCCAGCGCCTGCTGGTTGCTTATGGCGGGTGGATGGCCGCTGAGGTTGCCGGAGGTCATCACCAGCGGGCGCTGGCAGTCCAACATCAGCAAATGCTGGAGCGGGTTCGCAGGTAGCATCACGCCAATTGTATTCAGCCCCGGCGCAATCTCCTCAGGAAACGCAGGAAGGCAGGCTTTTGGCGTCAGCACAATCGGCGCAGCGGGTGAACCTAACAGCGTCTGGATGGCCTCCGGCAGATCGTTCGCATGCGGGATCATTACCGCCAGCGGCTTGGTCGGGCGCTGCTTGCGTGCCCGCAATTTCCGAATCGCCTGTGGGTTAAGCGCGTCGCAGACCAGGTGAAATCCGCCCAGCCCTTTGACCGCCACAATCCCGCCGTTTTTCAATCTCTCCACCGCCGCGCTTAACGCCGATTCGCGGGTGGTGGCAGCATCCCCGGCTTGCCACTCCAGCTGCGGCCCGCAGTCCGGGCAGGCCACCGGCTGGGCGTGAAAACGCCGGTCAGCCGGGTTGCGGTACTCCGTTTCACAGGGCACACAGAGCGGGAATGGCGCCATTGACGTGGCCGGGCGGTCATAGGGCATGGCGCGGATAATGGTAAACCGCGGCCCGCAGTGGGTGCAGTTGATAAACGGGTAGCGATAACGGCGCTCGCGCGGATCGCGCATCTCCGCCAGGCATGCGGGACAGGTGGCGGCATCCGGGACGATTTGCGTATCCATCGCCCCGCTCTCGCTGTGGCGGATGACAAACTCGTCCGGCAGCGTATTCCAGCTGTACGGCTGCGTTTCAACGCGATCGATGCGCGCCAGCGGTGGGCAGTCCTGGCGCAGTCTCGCGGTAAAGTCACCCCCACTACCCGCGAGACGCACCAGGACACCCTCTCCGTCGTTGCACACGTCGCCCGCCAGCCCCAGCTGGTGTGCAAGCTGCCAGACGAAGGGACGAAATCCTACCCCCTGCACCTTGCCGCGCACCCGAAGCTGTACGCCGTTAACGCGCATTGCAGCTTAAAACAGCAGCGATGACGAGGTGTCGAACGCCGCACGGCGGCGTTTTTCGGCACTCATCTGTTCGAGCTTATCGCGATCGACGCAGACCAGCGCATGCGTCGGACAGGCTTCCATACACGCCGGACCGGCGTCGCGGTGGTAGCAGAGGTCACATTTATTGGCTTCGGCTTTCTCCGCGCGCACACTGAGCCCGATACCGCTGTTGCGCACCACCGGGCGAACGACCACCTCCATCGCGCCATACGGACACGCCACCACACAGGTTTTGCACCCGATGCAGCGCTCCTGCATCACATGCACGAAGCCTTTCTCGCGCTTAATCGCCCCGTTCGGACAGACGTTGGCGCACGGCGCGTCTTCGCACTGGCGACAGATAGCGGCGGTGGAAATATTCACGCCTTTAATGACGTGGATGCGCGGCAGGAAGGTGTCGGGGGTCAGGGAGGCGCAATCCTGCTCCGCCTGATGGGACACCACGCACGCCACTTCACAGGTACGGCAACCAATGCATTTGCTGGCATCGGCCATAATAAAACGGTTCATCTGCTTCTCCGGCATAACTGTTATGCGCGAAGCTATTCATAAACCGTGCCAATATTTAATACATTGATTTTAAAGCGAAATAAAAAAGAAGAGGATCTGTCATCGTCATTTGTGACGATGACAGATGTCGACGTCAGCGATGCGGGCCGTCAATGACGGAGCCGCGCAGGATAAGCTCGCCGGAAAAAGTTTGCTGAGGCTTAAACTCACCGCCGTCGAGCATGAAGATCAGGCGGCTGATGGTCTCCTGGATCATCTCCGTTACCGGAATACGCACGCTGGAGAGGGACGGCACGATATAGGGCGCGATTGCCACGTCGTCAAAGCCGATGACGGACACCGCGCCCGGCGTGGCGACGCCGCTCTCGTGCAACTGCCTGATGGCGCCAATCGCCATATCGTCGTTACTCGCCACCAGCGCGGTAAACGTTTCGCCGCGGGTGAGCAGCTGAGAGACCGCCGCCGCGCCGCTGGCCGGGCTCCACTTCCCTTCGGCGATCAGCGCGTCACGCAGGGCAATGCCGTGCTGCGCCAGCGCGTCCTTGTAGCCGGAAAGACGCTCCACGCCGGTGGGGGAATCCAGCGAACCGGTGATAAACGCAATCTCCCGGTGGCCTTTCGCGATCAACTGCGATACTGCGTCCTGACACGACGCTTTATGATCGGACCAGACGCTGTGGCTGCTGTTTTTCCGCAAACGGCGGTTGAGCACCATAATCGGCTGCTCGCATTTCTCAATAATTTCGTCCAGCGCTTCCACGCTCAGAAAACGCGGGTAGATGATCACCGCGTCGCAGCGCATGTCGAGCAGGTACTGGATCGCCTCGCGCTCCTCTTCGGCGCTGTGCTTGCCGTCCGCCAGGATCAGCTGACGCCCCTTCTCTTCCGTCATCCGCGCGGCGTTAAACAGCAGCTCGCTAAAGTAGACCCCATGGTACAGGGTGTTTGTCACCACCAGCCCCAGGGTCTGGGTGCGTTTGGTCGCCAGGTTTCGCGCCAGCAGATTGGGGCGATACCCGCTCTCTTCGATGGCCTGAAACACGCGGTCTTTCGTCTCCTGGCTGACGTAACCGTTCCCCGACAGCACCCGGGAGACCGTCGCTTTCGACACGCCTGCCCGCTTCGCCACTTCCAGCATCGTGGTCATAGTGTTATTCCATTCAAATCTGATGAGCCGCAGTGTACTTCACCGCAGAAAAATTGTCGCAGCGGCGTTATCACGCTTTATACGGCCACGAGTGATCGTCATCACGAAACGAAAAAATGCATAAAAAGTGGTCTTGTTTCATTAAAAGAAACTCATGATGATTATGTGAAACCGGTTTCCTACACTTCTCACAACGATAACAGGATCACATCCGATGGCAAAAAATTACGCTGCGCTGGCAAATGACGTGGTTAGCGCGCTGGGCGGTAAAGAGAACATCGTCGCCGTCACCCACTGCATGACGCGCCTGCGCTTCGTTCTGAAAGACGAAAGCCTTACCGACGCCGCGCGTCTGAAAAGCATCAGCGGCGTGCTCGGCGTGGTGCGCAACGACAACCAGTGCCAGGTGATCATCGGCAACACCGTATCCCAGGCATACCGTGAAGTGGTGAGCCTGCTGCCCGCCAACCTGCAACCTGCCGTAGCGGAAGGTCCACAGAAGCTTACGCTGCGCCGGATTGGCGCCGGGATCCTCGACGCACTGATCGGCACCATGTCTCCGCTGATCCCAGCGATCATCGGCGGGTCGATGGTCAAGCTGCTGGCGATGATCCTTGAGATGACCGGCGTGCTGGGCAAAGGTGACCCGACGCTGACGATCCTGACCGTTATCGGCGACGGCGCGTTCTTCTTCCTGCCGCTGATGGTGGCGGCTTCCGCAGCGGTGAAGTTCAAAACCAACATGTCCCTGGCGATAGCCATTGCGGGCGTACTGGTTCATCCGAGCTTTATCGAGCTGATGGCGAAAGCGGCGCAGGGCGAGCATGTAGAATTTGCCTTAATTCCGGTTACGGCGGTGAAATACACCTATACCGTTATCCCGGCCCTGGTGATGACCTGGTGCCTGTCGTATATCGAACGCTGGGTGGATCGCATCACCCCGGCGGTGACCAAAAACTTCCTGAAGCCGATGCTGATCGTGCTGATTGCCGCCCCGCTCGCCATCGTACTGATTGGCCCGCTCGGGATCTGGATCGGTAGCGCCATCTCCGCGCTGGTCTACACCATTCACGGCTATCTGGGCTGGCTCTCCGTTGCCATTATGGGCGCGCTGTGGCCGCTGCTGGTGATGACCGGGATGCACCGCGTGTTTACGCCGACCATCATCCAGACCATTGCCGAAACGGGCAAAGAAGGGATGGTGATGCCGTCGGAAATCGGCGCCAACCTGTCGCTCGGCGGTTCGTCGCTGGCGGTGGCGTGGAAAACCAAAAACCCGGAGCTGCGCCAGACGGCGCTGGCGGCTGCGGCCTCCGCCATCATGGCGGGGATCTCTGAACCGGCCCTGTACGGCGTGGCGGTACGTCTGAAACGTCCGCTGATTGCGAGCCTGATCAGCGGCTTTATCTGCGGCGCGGTGGCCGGCATGGCCGGTCTTGCCAGCCACTCCATGGCGGCGCCGGGGCTGTTCACCAGCGTGCAGTTCTTCGACCCGGCCAACCCGATGACCATCGTCTGGGTGTTTGGTGTGATGGGTCTGGCGGTGGTGCTGTCGTTCGTGCTGACCCTGCTGTTAGGGTTTGAAGATATCCCGGTAGAAGACGAAGCCGAAAAAGCACGCGCCCTGCAAACCGCACCGGTACAGAACAAAGCAGCAGAAGCATAAACTGAAAGCGAGGTAAGAATGTCTGTTTTTCCACAAGGATTTTTATGGGGCGGCGCGCTTGCCGCCAACCAGAGTGAAGGGGCTTACCGTGAAGGCGGCAAAGGACTGACAACGGTCGATATGATCCCCCACGGCGCAAACCGTCTGGCGGTAAAAGTCGGCAAGGAAAAACGGTTTTCGTTGCGTGACGACGAATTTTACCCGAGCCACGAGGCGATTGATTTTTACCATCGTTACAAAGAAGACATTGCCCTGATGGCGGAGATGGGCTTTACGGTGTTCCGCACCTCGATTGCCTGGAGCCGCCTCTACCCGAACGGCGACGAACCGTTGCCAAATCAGGAGGGCATTGCCTTCTACCGCGCGGTGTTCGAGGAGTGCAAAAAGTACAACATCGAGCCGCTGGTGACGCTCTGCCATTTCGACGTGCCGATGCACCTGGTGACGGAGTACGGCTCCTGGCGCAACCGTAAGATGGTGGATTTCTTCGCCCGCTACGCCCGCACCTGCTTCGAGGCGTTTAACGGGCTGGTGAAATACTGGCTGACCTTCAACGAAATCAACATCATGCTGCACAGCCCGTTCTCCGGCGCGGGGCTGGTGTTTGAGGAAGGGGAAAACGAAGACCAGGTGAAATACCAGGCCGCGCACCACGAGCTGGTGGCGAGCGCGCTGGCGACCAAAATCGCCCACGAGGTGAACCCGGAAAACCAGGTCGGCTGCATGCTGGCGGGCGGTAACTTCTACCCCTACTCCTGCAAGCCGGAAGACGTGTGGATGGCACTGGAGAAAGACCGCGAGAACCTGTTCTTTATCGACGTGCAGGCGCGCGGCAGCTATCCAGCCTACTCCGCCCGCGTGTTCCGCGAGAAAGGGGTGGTGATTGTGAAAGACCCCGGCGGCGACGACCTGCTGAAAAACACCGTCGACTTTGTCTCGTTCAGTTATTACGCCTCGCGCTGCGCGTCGGCGGATATGAACGCGGGCAACACCAGCGCGGCGAACATCGTGAAGTCCCTGCGCAACCCGCATATTCAGGTGAGCGAGTGGGGCTGGGGCATCGACCCGCTCGGGCTGCGCATCACCATGAACATGATGTATGACCGCTACCAGAAGCCGCTGTTCCTGGTGGAAAACGGCCTCGGGGCGAAGGACGTCATTGATGAAAACGGCGAGATCAACGACGACTACCGCATCAGCTACCTGCGCGAGCATATCCGTGCGATGGGTGACGCGATTGAGGACGGCGTCCCGCTGATGGGCTACACCACCTGGGGCTGCATTGACCTGGTCTCGGCCTCAACCGGGGAGATGAGCAAGCGCTATGGATTTGTCTACGTCGACCGCGACGACGCCGGGAACGGCACGCTGGATCGAAAACGCAAGAAATCGTTCTGGTGGTATAAGAAGGTGATTGCGAGTAACGGGGCGGATCTGGCGTAGCCTGTTTTGCCGGGTGGCGGCGTTGCCTTACCCGGCCTACAAACTGCTCGATGCGGTTTTCACCCTCTCCCCTCTGGGGAGAGGGCCGGGGTGAGGGGCTGAAAACCCCCGTCCCCAACCCACCCGGCAAGCCGTGAATACACCACGTCCACCGCCTCTTTCACCGGCGGCGTCATCGGATAATAAAACCCGACGATGTCCGGCTGAATGCCCAGAAACAGCACCTCACCCACGTCGTCTTTAATCTGATCCACCAGGTAGTTCAGCGGCATGTTGTGGGTGGTCATCATAAACATCTCGGCGATGTCGTCCGGGTCAATCAGGCGGATCTCGCCGGGGTTGAGCCCCATATCGGTGGCATCGACGATTAACAACCTGTCCGGGCGCAGCTCGCGAATGGCCACCACGTCGTTTTCCGGCGCGCTGCCGCCGTCAATCACCACCCAGTTGCCCGGCGGGTTCGCGGCACACATCTCCGCCAGCAGCGGGCCCGCGCCGTCGTCGCCCATCATGCTGTTGCCGACACACAGTAAAACGTCAGTCACGTAATCTCCTCACCATCAGGTAGATGGCGCTCTCCTGATGAATATCGTGCAGCATGCCGAGCAGCGTTTTGCTCCACGCCTTCTGCGCCGGGTTTTGTACGCTCAGCGCCGCGTCAAAGGCGTTGGCGAGCATCGCAATGTGGTTGGCGTCGATAACGATCTCACCGTACTTCGGCACGCCCTCCATTTTGCGCCGCGCCGTGCTGCCCTCCTCCAGCGTGGCGATCCACGCCAGGTACTCGGGCCACGGGCAGCTTAGCGCCGCCTCCAGGCAGTCGATCACCCCGAGGTGGTGCCCAATCGCCAGGCTGTAATAGACCACCTGCTGCGCCGCATCCGGCGTGGCATCGTTCTCATCAATAAACTTACGGCTCAGCTGGCTGAACACCACCGTTTCACTCATCGGATACGCGCCTCATCCACAATACTGTTCAGGTTTGCCACGATCTCATTGAGACGCGGATCGTTCTCGGCCTCCAGCCAGCGCGCCACCTGATGGTCGCCCTGGCTCAGCAGGCGCAGATAATCGTCGGCAATCTGACGGCCATAGCGGTAACCCGCCAGCCTGCGCGCCGTGCGATCGATCTTCACCCGCAGCGGCTGCACCATATCCGGGTGCAGGAGAGTGGCTGGCTGGTTGTCCAGCTCGCCCGGCTCGCGGGCGTGGATCTTCTGCTCCAGCAGGCCGAGCGCCATGGCAAAACCGTACAGCGTGGCGGCGGGCGTCGGCGGGCAGCCCGGAATGTAAACGTCCACCGGCACGATTTTGTCGGTGCCGCCCCAGACGCAGTAAAGATCGTGGAAGATGCCGCCGCTGTTGCCGCAGGCGCCGTAGGAGATGCAGATTTTCGGATCCGGCGCAGACTGCCAGGCGCGCAGCGCAGGCGAGCGCATCGCGCGGGTGACCGCGCCGGTGAACAGCAGGATATCCGCGTGGCGCGGGGACGGCACCACTTTGATGCCGAAGCGTTCGGCGTCAAACAGCGGCGACAGGGTGGCGAAGATTTCGATCTCACAGCCGTTGCAGCCGCCGCAGTCCACGCGATAGACGTAGGCCGAGCGTTTGATTTTTTTCAGCAGCGACGCCTTCATGCTGGCGATGGACTCCTCCACCGTCAGCGGTACCGGAATGCCGTTAGCGTCGCGCGGGCCGAGTAAGTTTTCCATCAGCTGGCCTCTCTCATATGACGGGTTAAATCGATGCGGTCAGACGGCAGCAGGCATTTCTGACGTTTGCACTCCGGGCAGGTTTCGAAGCTTTCACGGTGATGCTCCGCACGCACGTCGCCGTTGTGCTTCAGCAGCGCGATGGCGTAGTCGATCTCTTTTTGCACGGCGAACGGACGCTTGCAGACGCGGCAGTTGCACAGCGCAAAGCGCGACTGCTGGAGGAAATCCTCTTTTTTCCACACCGCCAGCTCGTACTTCTGAGACAGGCGAATGGCTACCGTCGGGCAGACCTCCTCGCAGCGGCCGCAGAAGATGCAGCGCCCGAGGTTAAACTGCCAGGCCAGCTCGCCGGTTTTCAGGTCCGTTTCCACCGTTAAGGCATTCGACGGGCAGGCGTTGACGCAGGCCGCGCAACCGATGCACTGCTGCGGGTTGTGCTCCGGCTTGCCGCGAAAGTTTTTATCCACCGGCATCGGCTCCAGCGGATAACTGCTGGTCTGCGCGCCGGTTTTGATCACTTTTTTGATAAAGGTAAACATGACGAGTCCTTATTTCAGCGGCGAGTTCTTACGCTCGATGCTGTAGCGCTCAAGCTCTTTGTACGGCACCACCTGGCTTTTCTTCTTGCGCACGTCCACGACGGTCATGCGGTCGGTGCAGGAGTAGCACGGGTCGAGGCTGCCGATGATCAGCGGCGCGTCAGAGACGGTGTTACCGCGCAGCATGTAGCGCAGGGTTGGCCAGTTGGCGTAGGTCGCCGCACGGCAGCGCCAGCGGTAGAGCTTCTGGTTGTCGCCGGTCATGCTCCAGTGAATGTCATCCCCGCGCGGCGCTTCGGCGAATCCGAGGGCAAAGCGGTTTGGAATGTAGGTGAAGCCTTCCACCATCAGCGGGCCGCCCGGCAGGTTATCGAGGCCGTAGTCGATCATGTTCAGCGCAGTAAACACCTCGTTGATGCGCACCTTCAGGCGGGAGATGACGTCGCAGCCCTGCTCGCTGTGCACGGTCATCGGCAGCAGGCCGTAGCCGACGAACGGGTGATCGGCGCGGGTGTCGCGGGCGTGGCCGCTGGCGCGCACCATTGGACCGACGTTGCTGAAGTCGCGGGCGATTTCCGGGTCAAGACGACCAATCCCGACGGTGCGCTGCTCAATGTTTGGCGTGCTGAGCAGCATGTCCACCAGCTCCTGCACGTCGCGGCGCATCTGCTGCGCCAGCTGGCGGGTCTGGATCATGTCATCTTTCAGCAGGTCGCGGCGGATCCCGCCGATCAGGTTCAGGCCGTAGGTTTTACGCGCCCCGGTGAGGATCTCCGCCATCTTCATTGATGCCTCACGCACGCGGAAGAACTGCATAAACCCGGAGTCAAAGCCGACGAAGTGGCAGGCCAGGCCGAGGTTCAGCAGGTGTGAGTGCAGGCGTTCCACCTCCAGCAGAATGGCGCGGATCATCTGCGCGCGTTCCGGCACCACGATCCCCATGCCGTTCTCCACCGAGGTGGTGTAGGCGGTGCTGTGGGCAAAGCCGCAGATGCCGCACACGCGGTCAGAAAGAAACGTGACTTCGTTGTAGCCCATGCGGGTCTCCGCCAGCTTCTCCATGCCGCGGTGGACGTAGAACAGGCGGTAGTCGGCGTCGATAATGTTTTCGCCGTCGACGAACAGGCGGAAGTGGCCCGGTTCGTCAGAGGTGACGTGCAGCGGGCCGATCGGCACCACATTATTCTTCTTGCTGCCCAGCTCGTTGATGAACTCGTAGGTTTCGCTGTCGGTTGTCGGGGCCGGACGCTGGCGGTAGTCCATGCTGTCCTTGCGCAGCGGATAGAGTTCATCCGGCCAGTCGTCCGGCAGCACCAGACGACGCTCGTCAGGCAGACCAACCGGCACCAGGCCGTACATGTCGCGCACTTCGCGCTCGCCCCAGACGGCGGCGGGTACGCGCGGCGTGACGGACGGGTACTCCGGCTTGTTCGGGTCAACTTCGACGCGCACGGTGAGCCAGCACTTCTCGCCCTGCTCCATCGACATCACGTAGTACACCGCATAGTTGCCGCACAGCTGACGCTCGTCGTTGCCGAACAGCACCGACAGCCAGCCGCCCTGCTGGTAGTAAAGAAACTCCACCACTTCCGGCAGGTAGTTCACCTTAATGGTGACGGTTACCTGGTCTTTGGTTTGCCATGACTCCTCCAGCACCACGCCCGGGAAAGCCTGATGCAACGCGGCGAGATACTGCTGACCTTTCTTTTCTTCAGACATAAACACTCTCTTTAATCACGCCACCAGCAAGGAGACGAACGCTAAAAATGCAAAACCAAAACCAGCCCAGGTAATGCGTGACGTTTCGACAAAACGCAGGCGCGCCATGCTGTTTTCAAACAGGGCAATCACCAGCACGCCGATAAGCAGCTTGAGCGCAGCCACCACAACGGCCAGCAGCAGGCCGCCCGCAGAGAAGTGCGTCATCTGCCCCCACGGGAAGAAAACGCCGACGAACATCTGCAACACCACCAGCTGCTTGAGGCTGATGCCCCACTTCAGCACCGCAAAGCCGTAGCCGCTGTACTCGGTGAGTGGCCCCTCCTGCAATTCCTGCTCCGCTTCCGCGAGATCGAACGGCAGCTTGCCCATCTCGATAAAGGTGGCGAACGCGCAGGCGCAGAGCGCCAGCACCAGCGGGAGCGAACGTGAAACCGGCCAGTGGTAAACGGTGTCGGTGATGAAACTGATGTGGGTCGAGCCAGCAACCTGCGCGGCGACCCACAGCCCCAGCAGCAGAATTGGCTCAACCAGCACGCCGAGCATCGCCTCGCGACTGGCGCCGATACCCGTAAACGGGCTGCCGGTGTCCAGGCCCGCAATCGCAAAGAAGAAACGCGCGATGGCGAAGAGGTAGATCAGCGTAATCAGATCGCCAAGCACGGGCAGCGGCGAGCCCACCGTCACTACCGGCAGCGCGGTGGCGATGGTCAGCATCACGCCGACCATCACGAACGGCGTCAGGCGGAACACCCAACCTGCGGCATCCGGCGCGACGCTCTGACGGGAGAGCAGCTTGAAGAGATCGCGGTACTCCTGGAGCACGCCAGGCCCGCGACGGTTGTGTAGCCGGGCGCGCGCCACGCGCGTGATGCCCGACAGCAGCGGCGCGGCGGCAAACAGCACCAGCGCCTGAAGAATTGCCAGTAACAAACTCATGTCAGGCTCCTCGTGAAATGACAATCACCACCAGCACCGCCAGCTCGATCAGCGCCAGGCGGCGGAACAGCACGGGCACGGCGGCACTCTGCCAGCCCGGCACCCAGCCCACCGGGTTCAGCCAGTGGCGCAGCTTCAGCACGGCGGCGAAGTTCTCCTTCACCGGCATGGCGAAACCGTGGGCGGTGATGACCATCGACTGCTCGTGTTCGTAGCCGCAGGCCCACGCCGCGCCGCGCGAGCGGGAGGCGAGACGGTCGCGTCTGAAGAACAGCATCAGCACGAACGGCAGGAGCGGCGCGGCAATCAGCAGCAGCGCCATCATCGGCTGGGACACGACGGTATGCGCCGTAGCCAGCGGCAGCGGAATGGCGTGGCCCAGAAGCGGCAGCAGCCACGGCGCGGCAACCCCACCTGCGATACAGCACAGCGCCAGCGCGACCACGCTGGTGGCCATCAGCACCGGGGCGCAACAGGCGTTTTCCGCTTCGCGGGTGCGCGGCGCGCCCAGGAAGGTGACGCCGTAAACCTTCGCCATACACATCACCGCCAGCGCCCCGGTAATCGCCAGCCCAACCGCCAGCAGCGGGCCGAGCAGCCGCGCGATAAACGCGTCGCTCTGGCCGAGCGCGAAGAAGGATTGATAGATCACCCACTCCCCGGCAAAGCCGTTCAGCGGTGGAAGCGCGGCCATCGCCATCAGCCCGACCAGCATCGCCAGCGAAATGACGGGCATTTTTTTGCCAATCCCGCCGAGCTTTTCAATATCGCGGTGCCCGGTGCGAAACCAGACGCTGCCCGCGCCGAGGAACAGGGTGCTTTTAAACAGGCTGTGGTTGATAAGGTGATACAGACCGCCAATAAACCCGGCGGCAATCAGCGCCGGCTGGTTGAGCGCCAGCCCGCTGACACCCGCGCCCATGCCGAGCAGGATGATGCCGATATTCTCCAGGGTGTGGTACGCCAGCAGGCGCTGGATGTTATGCTCCATCAGGGCGTACAGCCCGCCGACAAATGCGGTGATCATCCCGGCAATCAGCAGCGCCACGCCCCACCACAGCGGCGGCTGGCCGCCCGTCAGGGTTATCGTCAGGATGCCGAACAGACCGACCTTCATCACCACGGTGGAGAACAGCGCGGCAGCCGGGGCCGAGGCATTGGCATGCGCCTGCGGCACCCAGCCGTGCAGCGGGATAATCCCGGCCAGCAGGCCAAAACCGACTACGCCCAACAGCCAGACGTCATTCCCCAGCGGCTGGCCGTTAAGCACGGCAAAGTCCAGCGTGCCGAAACGCTGCCACACCAGCCAGCAGGCCAGCGCCAGCAGCAGCGTGCCGAGTCGTCCGAGCGCAAACCACAGCTTGCCGGAGGCGCTGCATCCGGTCAGGAACACGCCGCACAGGGCCATGATTTCAGCCATCACCACCAGCGCGCCGAGGTTGCTGGCGACAACAGTGCAGACCGCGGCGGCCATCAACAGGTTGACCAGCAGGCCGTTGGCGTTGGTATGCTGATGGCGGTGCCAGTCGATATTAAACAGGCTGATAAACAGCCCACACAGACCAAAGGTGACCAGCCAGATGGCATTTAGCGGCGTAAGCTCAACGGCGTGGTGAATCAGCGGGATGAGGGTGTCGACGGATTGGCCGTCGATCAGGACAACGCCGCCCGCCGCCAGCGTCATCAGGCTGCCGACCGCCCCGCCGATACCGGCGATCCAGCCGCTCAGCGTTTTATGGAAGGAGAGGAGCAGCGCCAGGACAGCGGCGGCGGCAAACCAGGCCACGCCGCTGGTCATCATAACTATCGCGTTCATTTCGCCCCCTCGTTAAGCGCCCGCAGCAGCGAAAGATCGCCGACGTCAGTATTGATGGTCAGCTCGCGCTTGCGTTTGCTGGTGCGGGCGATGTCGCGAATATTAACCAGAATTAACGCTTTGGTCGGACAGGTGCGCACGCAGGCCGGACCTTGTTCATCGAAGCTGCACAGGTCGCACTTCACCGCGACGGCGCGAATGCCCGGCACCCAGTCCAGCAGCGTGCTCACGCGTGCCGGTGCCGGTGGCGCAGGCGGCGCTTTCGGGGTGTTGGCATTCGCCGGAATATGCAGCGGACGGCTGCCGGAAAACTCAATGGCACCGAACGGACAGGCGATGCCGCACAGCTTGCAGCTCACGCACAGGCTTTCGTTCAGCTGTACCGCGCCGTCAACGCGGGTGATGGCATTGACGGGACAGACGCCTGCGCATGGCGCGTCTTCACAGTGGTGACAGAGCTGCGGGGCAGACTCTTTCTCATTACGCATGACGCGCAGGCGCGGCATGGACTGTAGCCCGTGCAGGCGGTGCGTTTCCGAGCACGCCGCCTCACAGGTTCGACAGCCAATACAGACCGTCGAGTCAGCAATTACAAAACGGTTCACCGGGTCATCCTCTGGTGATGGTCATTTTTGACGAAAAAAAACTGTCTTATCGACACTTCTCGACACTCGCTCTTCAGGCCACGTTCGCGGAGGATTTTCCGTCGATCAGCTGTTTCAGGTTGATCGGCTGATCGTGCTCAACGGCAGCGTAGAGGCCGTTATAAACCGGCGCGATTTTCTCCAGATAGTGCTCCAGCACCTGCTGGCGATCGCGGGTGCTGACGTGACCGTCCACCATGCCGTCGGCCATCAGTTGGGCTTTCGCAATACACTGTTTTTCACCCTCTTTTGTCTCAACGTAATACTCAATGGTGTGGCTGTTGAAGCTCTCCGCCAGGGTGACAAAAATCGTGAAGTGACCAAACAACACAAAGCGCATATCCCCCTGCGCCGCGCAGCTCATGGCATGGTGCAGACGGGCTTTTGACAGGGTGATCCCCTGAATCAGAGAGTTGCAGTAGAGGTGCCACTGATCCTGAAGCTGCTGATGACGTTGCGCGATGTAATCCGCTTTTTCGCTAATTTCCCAAATAGTCATAAAAGGTATCCGGTTAATGGAGTTAGCGGCTGTTAAGCAGATTTCGTGCCAGTTTTTAATTTATTGATTTAAATGGATTTTAAAGAGATGCGCACTGTCACCGCTGCGGTGTCGACGTGTCATTTCGACAGCGTTGACATCGTCACGCCGTAACGCAAATCAAGCTGGCACTGTTATTGCATTAAAGGGGCAATTCATTAAGGAGGCGTCATGCACGAAATCACCCTCTGCCAGCGGGCACTGGAACTTATCGAACAGCAGGCTGTGCAGAACCATGCGAAGCGCGTGACTGGCGTCTGGCTGAAGGTCGGGGCGTTTTCCTGCGTCGAGACCAGCGCCCTCACCTTCTGTTTTGAGCTGGTGTGCCGCGGCACGCTGGCGGAGGGTTGCGCACTGCATATCGAGGAGCAGCAGGCGGAGTGCTGGTGCGAGCAGTGTCAGCAGTACGTCACGCTGCTGTCATCGAAGGTACAGCGCTGTCCGCAGTGCCAGAGCAGCGGGCTGCGCATCGTGGCGGATGACGGTATGCAGATCCAACGCCTCGAAATCGAGAAGGAGTAATGTATGTGTAGTACCTGCGGTTGCGCTGAAGGCAACCTGTATATAGAAGGGGATGAACACCGTCCCCACTCCGCGTTTCGCTCCGCACCCTTTTCTCCTGCCCCGCGTCCCGCGGCGGCACTGACCGGCATCACCTTTGCGCCGCAGCGTTCAGACGCGGGCGACCTGCATTACGGCCACGGCGAAGCAGGCACCCACGCGCCGGGCATCAGCCAGCGCGAGATGCTGGAGGTGGAGATCAATGTGCTGGACAAAAATAACCAGCTCGCCGCTCGCAATCGCGCCCGCTTTGCCGCCCGTCAACAGCTGGTACTGAACCTGGTCTCCAGCCCCGGCTCCGGTAAAACCACCCTGCTGACCGAAACCCTCAAACGACTGAATAAACGAGTCTCCTGCGCCGTTATCGAAGGCGATCAGCAAACGGTAAACGACGCGGCGCGCATCCGCGAAACCGGTACGCCCGCGATTCAGGTCAACACCGGCAAGGGCTGCCACCTGGATGCGCAGATGATTGCCGACGCCGCCCCGCGCCTGCCGCTGGCGAACAACGGCATCCTGTTCATTGAAAACGTCGGCAACCTAGTCTGCCCGGCAAGCTTCGACCTCGGCGAGCGGCATAAAGTGGCGGTGCTCTCCGTGACCGAAGGGGAAGACAAGCCGCTGAAGTATCCACATATGTTTGCCGCCGCCTCCCTCATGCTGCTGAACAAAGTCGACCTGCTGCCGTACCTGAATTTCGACGTGGATAAGTGCCTGGCTTACGCCCGGGAAGTGAACCCGGACATTGAGATCCTGCTGGTTTCCGCCACGCGCGGCGACGGGATGGACGCCTGGCTGAACTGGCTGGAGAGCGAACGATGTGCATAGGCGTCCCCGGACAAATTCATTCTATCGTCGGCAATCAGGCCAAAGTGGAGGTCTGCGGCATCCTGCGCGATGTCGATCTGACGCTGGTGGGCAGCCACGATGAGACCGGCGCATCGCGTCTCGGCCAGTGGGTGCTGGTCCACGTGGGGTTTGCCATGAGCGTGATTAATGAGGAAGAAGCCCGCGACACGCTGGACGCGCTACAGAATATGTTCGACGTTGAGCCGGACGTGGGTGCCCTGCTGTATGGTGAGGAACGATAACACATGCGTTACGTTGATGAATATCGCGCGCCTGAGCAGGTGTTGCAGCTTATCGATCGCCTGAAAACCCGCGCGTCCCTGCTGGACTACACGAAAGAAAAACCGCTGCGGATCATGGAGGTGTGCGGCGGACACACCCACGCCATCTTCAAATTTGGCCTCGACCAGCTGCTGCCGGAGAACATCGAATTTATCCACGGCCCCGGCTGCCCGGTGTGCGTGCTGCCGATGGGGCGCATCGACAGCTGTCTCGACATCGCCAGCCGCCCCGGTGTGATTTTTTGCACCTTTGGCGACGCCATGCGCGTACCGGGAAAAAATGGCTCGCTGCTCCAGGCGAAGGCGCGCGGCGCGGACGTGCGGATCGTCTACTCACCGATGGATGCCCTGACGCTGGCGATGGCTAATCCTGAGCGTAAGGTGGTCTTTTTCGGGCTGGGTTTTGAAACCACCATGCCCGCCACCGCTATCACTCTCCAGCAGGCGAAAGCCCGCAACGTCACTAACTTTTACTTTTTCTGCCAGCACATCACGCTTATTCCCACGCTGCGTAGCCTGCTTGAAGCGCCGGACAACGGCATCGACGCCTTCCTGGCACCAGGACACGTCAGCATGGTGATCGGCACAGAAGCCTACAGTTTTATCGCTGAACAGTACAATCGTCCGTTAGTGGTGGCTGGTTTCGAGCCACTTGATCTACTGCAAGGCGTGACCATGCTGGTTGAGCAGAAAATAGCGGCCCTGAGTGTGGTGGAAAATCAGTATCGCCGCGTGGTGCCCGATGCAGGTAACAGACGGGCACAGCAGGCGATAGCCGACGTGTTTAGCGTCGAAGGCGACAGCGAGTGGCGCGGACTGGGGCTGATTGCCGAATCCGGCGTACACCTGACGCCCGCGTATCGCGCCTTCGACGCCGAAGCGCATTTCCGCCCGCAGCCGCAGAAGGTGTGCGACGATCCCCGCGCCCGCTGTGGCGACGTACTCACCGGCAAATGCAAACCTCATCACTGCCCGTTATTTGGCAACGCCTGTAACCCGCAAACCGCGTTTGGCGCGCTGATGGTCTCTTCCGAAGGGGCATGCGCCGCGTGGTATCACTATCGCAACCAGGAGTGTGAAGCATGAACACGGTGGAAATGGCGCACGGAAGCGGTGGACAGGCGATGCAGCAGTTGATTAACAGGCTGTTCATGGAAGCCTTTAACAACCCCTGGCTCGCCGAGCAGGAAGATCAGGCGCGTATTGACCTCGCGGCCCTGACCGCCCACGGCGACAGGCTGGCGTTCTCTACCGACAGCTACGTGATTGACCCGCTGTTCTTCCCGGGCGGCGATATCGGCAAGCTCGCCGTCTGCGGCACGGCAAACGACGTGGCCGTCAGCGGCGCGATCCCCCGCTACCTCTCCTGCGGGTTTATCCTCGAAGAAGGGTTACCGATGGAAACGCTCACGGCGGTGGTCAACAGCATGGCGCACACCGCCCGCGAGGCGGGGATCGCCATCGTGACCGGGGATACCAAGGTGGTGCAGCGCGGCGCGGCGGATAAGCTCTTCATTAACACCGCCGGAATGGGGGCGATCCCCGCCGACATTCACTGGGGCGCGCAGCAGCTTTGTGCAGGCGACGTGCTGATTGTCAGCGGCACGCTGGGCTGCCACGGGGCAACCATCCTGAACCTGCGCGAAGGCTTAGGGCTGGATGGCGAGCTGCACAGTGACTGCGCGGTACTCACGCCGCTGATCCAGACGCTGCGCGACATGCCGGGTGTAAAAGCCCTGCGCGACGCCACGCGAGGCGGCGTGAATGCCGTCGTACACGAATTTGCCGCAAGCAGCGGCTGTGGAATTGAACTGACCGAGCGCGGCCTGCCCGTTAAGCCTGCTGTACGCGGGCTGTGCGAGCTATTAGGGCTAGACCCGCTTAACTTTGCCAACGAAGGTAAGCTGGTGATCGGCGTGGAACGCACGGCGGCGGAAGCCGTACTTGAACAACTGCGCGCACATCCCTTAGGGAAAGACGCGGCCATCATCGGCGACGTGGTTGAGCGCAAAGGGGTGCGCCTGACCGGGCTTTACGGCGTGAAGCGCACGCTGGATCTGCCGCACGCTGAACCGTTACCCCGAATTTGCTAGACCGCGCCAAAAGCGGTCAGCGCTGAATGTCTCTTTTTTGCCAGTTTCTATTGGAAAGCAATAATGCCGTATACACCGATGAGCGATCTTGGACAGCAGGGCCTGTTTGACATCACGCGCACACTTTTACAACAGCCCGACCTCGGCGCGCTGAGCGATGCCCTGACGCGGCTGGTCAGGCAATCAGCGCTGGCGGACAGCGCCGCCATTGTGCTCTGGCATAGCGCAACCCACCGCGCGAGCTATTTCTCAACGCGTGATAACGGCAAAATCTTCGAATATGAAGATGAAACGTTTCTGGCCCACGGTCCGGTGCGACGTATTCTCTCCCGCCCGGAAGCGCTGCACTGCAATTTTGACCAGTTTCGCCAGGCCTGGCCGAAGCTGGCAGAGTGCAACCTTTACCACCCGTTCGGCCACTACAGCATGCTGCCGCTGGCGGTGGAAGGGCAAATTTTTGGCGGCTGCGAGTTTATCCGTAATAACGACCAGCCCTGGACCGAGGCGGAGTACGAGCGGTTGCATACCTTCACGCAAATTGTGGCCGTCGTGGCAGAGCAGATCCAAAGCCGCGTCACCAATAACGTGGATTACGACCTGTTGAGCCGCGAGCGCGATAATTTCCGCATTCTGGTCGCCATCACCAATGCCGTGCTGTCGCGTCTCGATATGGACGAACTGGTGAGCGAAGTCGCCAAAGAGATCCATCACTATTTCAGGATCGATGCTATCAGCATTGCGCTGCGCGGCAACCGTAAGGGCAAGCTGAACATCTACTCCACCCACTACCTCGACGAAGCTAACCCGGCGCACGAGCAAAGCGAAGTGGACGAAGCGGGAACCCTGTCTGAACGGGTATTTAAAAGCAAAGAGATCCTGCTGTTAAACCTCAGCGAGCAGGATCCGGTAGCGCCCTACGAGCGGATGCTGTTTAACACCTGGGGCAACAAGATCCAGACCCTGTGCCTGCTGCCGCTGATGTCCGGCAACACCATGCTCGGCGTGCTTAAACTGGCGCAGTGCGATGAAGCCGTATTTACCACCGCCAACCTGAAGCTGCTGCGCCAGATCGCCGAACGTATCTCCATTGCGCTGGATAACGCCCTCGCCTATCAGGAGATCCACCGTCTGAAAGAACGGCTGGTGGACGAAAACCTGGCGCTGACCGAGCAGCTCAACAATGTGGACAGCGAGTTTGGCGAAATCATCGGACGCAGCGATGCCATGTACAACATCCTCAAGCAGGTGGAGATGGTGGCGCAGAGCGACAGCACGGTGCTGATCCTCGGTGAAACCGGCACAGGGAAAGAGCTGATTGCCCGGGCGATCCACAACCTGAGCAACCGCAACAGCCGCCGGATGGTGAAGATGAACTGCGCGGCGATGCCTGCGGGCTTACTGGAAAGCGACCTGTTCGGCCACGAGCGCGGCGCGTTTACCGGCGCCAGCAGCCAGCGGCTGGGCCGTTTTGAACTGGCGGATAAAAGCTCATTGTTCCTCGACGAAGTGGGCGATATGCCGCTGGAGCTTCAGCCTAAGCTGCTGCGCGTTTTGCAGGAGCAGGAGTTCGAGCGCCTCGGTAGCAACAAGCTGATCCAGACCGACGTGCGTCTGATTGCCGCCACCAACCGCGATCTGAAAAAAATGGTCGCCGACCGCGAGTTTCGCAGCGATCTTTACTATCGTCTGAACGTCTTCCCGATCTGCCTGCCGCCGCTGCGCGAACGCCCGGAAGATATTCCGCTGCTGGTGAAAGCCTTTACCGCGAAGATTGCCCGCCGGATGGGGCGAAATATCGACAGTATTCCTGCCGAAACGCTACGCACCCTTTCGGCGATGGAGTGGCCGGGGAACGTGCGCGAGCTGGAAAACGTCATTGAGCGCGCGGTCCTGCTGACGCGCGGGAACGTGCTCCAGCTCTCCCTGCCAGAGGTTACTCTCTCTGAAACGACCGTGGCCGCAAGCGAGCTTGCGAAAGAGGGAGAAGATGAATATCAGCTCATTATGCGAGTGCTGAAGGAGACCAACGGCGTGGTAGCCGGACCGAAAGGTGCGGCGCAACGGCTGGGGCTGAAGCGTACCACCCTGCTCTCGCGTATGAAGCGTCTGGGAATCGATAAAGAGAGCCTGAAATAACCCGTCATTCCGTCAGCGGGTACATATCGCTCCCGCGCTGGCGCAGGGATATTTGGTGCTCTTTTTCTGTCTGCCTGCCTGCGCCGCACCGTCGCCCTGAGCGTGATTTGTCGTCCACTGCGGCGCTGAGCCGGTTATTTTTTGGGCCGATACTTTTCCGGTAATTCAGGAACCGGACGACGATCGTCGATCAGATGTCGGATGGTCAGAATCGGATGACGCCATAACATACGTGGCCCTGCCCAGCGCATCACCTGCTTCATCTCTTCCCGTCGGGCGGGCTGATAACAGTGCACCGGGCACTGTTTGCAGGCAGGTTTTTCCTCACCAAATACGCATTTATCCAGCCGCTTATCGGCATAAGCCTTAAGCGCCGAATAGCGCCCCTCTTCCTTTATGGCGTGTGGACACCTGTTTTCGTACAGGGCGATCATTCTGGCGATCGTCTTTTTTTCTCGTGAAATACGTTTACCGGACATAACGTCGTCCTCAACAATAAAGTGTATTTATAATACCTTTTTATCCGCACATTTTCAGTTATTGCATTCCGTTTTCTGAAGCGTCCTTCCAGAATTACCCCTCCCCTCGCTGCGTTTTACTGGTATTTTATACAGGTGTAAATAACCGCATTCACCGGAGAGCTTATGCAACAGATCGCGATCGCCAAACCCTATCGGCACTTAAAAGTGGGTTACTTCAGAAAACGTCATGAAGACCGTAAAACGAAAATTCCAAAACGCTACAGCGTACACGCAGCGCTGAGCCTGAAAGGCGACTGGCTTGAACAAGCGGGATTTACCACCAACTCGCAAGTTCGGGTGGGCGTCGAGCACGGAAAAATCATCATTGAATTAATAGCGGAAGATGCCTCGTAAAGTCGTGACTTTTTTCTGCGCCGCACCTTTTTTTCATGCGACAATAGAAGGAACAATCGGCCATTGAGCCGCTCAAAGCGTAATATTTTCAAAGAAATGGATATCATAACTCCATGAGCACAATCGACAATTTCGACGCGCATACGCCAATGATGCAGCAGTACCTGAAGCTGAAGGCACAGCATCCGGAAATTCTGCTGTTTTACCGTATGGGCGATTTTTACGAGCTTTTTTATGACGATGCGAAACGTGCGTCTCAGCTGCTCGACATTTCTCTGACGAAACGTGGCGCGTCGGCAGGCGAGCCCATCCCGATGGCGGGTATCCCGCATCACGCGGTTGAAAACTATCTGGCGAAGCTGGTGAACCAGGGCGAGTCTGTCGCTATCTGCGAACAAATTGGCGACCCGGCCACGTCGAAAGGCCCCGTTGAGCGCAAGGTCGTACGCATCGTGACGCCGGGAACCATCAGCGATGAAGCCCTGCTTCAGGAGCGCCAGGATAACCTGCTGGCGGCGATCTGGCAGGACGGTAAAGGGTTTGGCTACGCCACGCTGGATATCAGCTCCGGTCGTTTTCGCCTGAGTGAACCGGCTGACCGTGAAACCATGGCGGCTGAACTACAGCGCACCAATCCGGCAGAACTGCTTTATGCAGAGGATTTCGCCGAGATGGCGCTGATTGAAGGTCGCCGCGGCCTGCGTCGTCGTCCACTGTGGGAGTTCGAAATTGATACCGCGCGCCAGCAGCTGAACCTGCAATTTGGCACGCGCGATTTGATTGGCTTTGGTGTGGAAAATGCACCGCGCGGGCTATGTGCCGCAGGCTGCCTGTTGCAGTACGTGAAGGATACGCAGCGTACCGCCCTGCCCCATATCCGTTCAATTACCATGGAGCGTCAGCAGGACAGCATCATCATGGATGCCGCCACGCGCCGCAACCTGGAGATCACGCAGAACCTCGCTGGCGGCATGGAAAATACGCTGGCGTCGGTTCTTGACAGCACGGTTACCCCCATGGGCAGCCGTATGCTCAAACGCTGGCTGCATATGCCGATCCGCAACACCGAAACGCTGATTGGCCGTCAGCAAACCATTGCCGCATTGCAGGATCGTTACACCGAATTGCAGCCGGTGCTGCGTCAGGTGGGTGATCTTGAGCGTATCCTGGCGCGCCTGGCATTGCGTACCGCGCGTCCACGCGATCTCGCCCGTATGCGTCACGCTTTCCAGCAGTTGCCGGAACTGCGCGCTCAGCTGGGAGAGATTGACAGCGCGCCAGTGCAAAAGCTGCGCGAAACCATGGGCGAATTTACCGAGCTTCGCGAACTGCTGGAACGCGCCATCATTGATGCGCCGCCTGTTCTGGTGCGGGATGGCGGGGTTATTGCTCCGGGTTATAACGAAGAGCTGGACGAATGGCGTGCGCTGGCCGATGGCGCGACGGATTATCTGGATAAGCTGGAAATCCGCGAGCGTGAACGTCTGGGGCTCGACACCCTGAAAGTCGGCTACAACGCCGTACACGGTTACTATATCCAGATCAGTCGTGGGCAGAGCCACCTGGCACCGATTCACTACGTTCGCCGCCAGACGCTGAAAAATGCCGAGCGCTACATTATTCCCGAGCTGAAAGAGTACGAAGACAAAGTGCTCACGTCGAAAGGTAAAGCGCTGGCGCTGGAGAAACAGCTGTATGACGAGCTGTTCGACATCCTGATGCCGCATCTGGCTGACCTTCAAATGAGCGCCGCTGCGCTGGCCGAGCTGGATGTGCTGGTAAACCTGGCCGAGCGCGCCGAAACGCTGAACTACACCTGTCCTACCTTTACTGACAAACCCGGTATTCGCATTACCGAAGGTCGCCATCCGGTGGTTGAGCAGGTGCTGAACGAGCCGTTTATTGCCAACCCGTTGAACCTGTCACCGCAGCGAAGGATGCTGATCATTACCGGCCCCAATATGGGCGGTAAAAGTACCTATATGCGCCAGACAGCCCTTATCGCGCTGCTCGCCTACATCGGCAGCTACGTTCCGGCGCAGAAGGTTGAGATTGGCCCTGTCGACCGTATCTTCACCCGTGTGGGTGCGGCGGACGATCTGGCGAGCGGTCGCTCTACCTTTATGGTCGAGATGACCGAAACCGCCAACATTCTGCATAACGCGACAGAGAACAGTCTGGTGTTGATGGACGAAGTAGGACGCGGTACCTCCACCTATGACGGCCTGTCCCTGGCCTGGGCGTGCGCGGAAAGTCTGGCGAATAAAATCAAGGCGCTGACGCTGTTCGCGACGCACTATTTCGAACTGACACAGCTGCCAGAGAAAATGGAAGGCGTGGCTAACGTCCACCTTGATGCGCTTGAGCACGGCGACACCATCGCCTTTATGCACACGGTGCAGGACGGCGCGGCAAGCAAGAGCTATGGCCTGGCCGTCGCCGCGCTGGCGGGTGTGCCGAAAGAGGTGATTAAGCGCGCGCGTCAGAAATTGCGTGAGCTGGAAAGTTTGTCACCGAATGCGGCAGCTACGCAGATAGATGGTACGCAGATGTCACTGCTGGCGGTGCCGGAAGAGACATCTCCGGCTGTAGAAGCACTGGAAAATCTCGATCCGGATTCGCTGACGCCGCGTCAGGCGCTGGAGTGGATTTATCGGTTGAAGAGTCTGGTTTAGTTTTCTGCGGTCTTTTTTGCCGGGTGGCGGCTTCGCCTTACCCGGCCTACAAAACCCGTAGGCCCGGTAAGCGTAGCGCCACCGGGCAAAAGACCGCACAATATTAACGCCCGGTAAGCACAGCCGCCTCCGGGCTTTTTATTACAGCAGCGGCGGGATCGTCGGCACCTGCGGTGCCTCATCAATATCCTTCTGCGTCATGCGGAACGCTTCCGGGTAATGCTCACGGCTGGTACGGCGCAGCGGTTCGGTATCGCGCCAGGTATACAGACAGTGCTGACACTGGTATACCGTCCAGACACCTTTCACCGGTGATGTTGCCATCACTTCAATTTGTTCATCGGCACAACGTGGACAAATCATCTTTTCCTCCTTATTGACGTGCCGCCAGCATCGCGGTCAGTTTTTCGGCCCAGGCTTTGGTTTCAGGGAGATCCTGTACCGGCTGGCTGTAGTGACCACGGTTGTCCGGAGCGACTGGGGTGGTGGCATCAATGATCAGCTTGTCAGTGATCCCCGCCGGGCTGGAGCCGAGGTCAAGCTCCAGCACAGACATATTCGGTAGCTGCACCAGATCGCCAGCCGGATTGACCTTCGATGACAGCGCCCACATCACCTGCGGCAGGTTAAACGGATCGACGTCCTCATCCACCATAATCACCATTTTCACGTAACCCAGACCGTGTGGCGTGGTCATGGCGCGGAGCCCGACCGCACGGGCAAAACCGCCGTATCGTTTTTTGGTGGAGATAATCGCCAGCAGGCCGTGGGTGTACATGGCGTTTACCGCCTGCACTTCCGGGAATTCCGCCTTCAGCTGCTGATAGAGCGGCACGCAGGTAGCGGGCCCCATCAGATAATCAATCTCGGTCCACGGCATCCCCAGGTAGAGAGATTCGAAAATGGGTTTTGTGCGGTAAGAGACTTTATCAATGCGCACGATCGTCATGTTGCGCCCGCCGGAGTAGTGTCCGGTAAACTCACCGAATGGCCCTTCAATCTCACGTTTTCGGCCTTCAATCACCCCTTCCAGGATCACTTCCGACCCCCACGGCACATCGAAACCGGTCAGCGGAGCCGTCGCAATCGGATACGGGCTTTCGCGTAGCGCACCGGCCATCTCATACTCGGATTGATCGTATTTCAGCGGCGTGGCGCCCATCAGGGTGATGATCGGATCGTTACCCAGCGTAATGGCAACAGGCAGGTCTTCGCCGCGCTCTTCGGCCTTATGCAGATGCAGCGCGATATCATGCATCGGCACCGGTTGCAGGCCGAGCTTACGCTTGCCCTTCACTTCCATACGGTAAATCCCGACGTTCTGCTTGCCGAAGTGATCGGGGTCGAGCGGATCGCGGGAGACAACGCACGCTTTATCGAGATAAAAGCCCCCGTCACCGTCGTTCAGGCGGAACAGCGGCAGAATGTCGAACAGGTTGATGTCTTCCCCGTCCACCGTGTTCTGCGCCCAGGCCGGATTTGCACGACGCTCTGGCGAGACGGGGAATTTGTCCCAGCGACGAATAAACTCGTCGATCTGTTTTTTCACCGGGGTATTTGCTGGCAGCCCCATCGAAATAGCGTGGTTTTGCCACGAGCCGATAGTGTTCATCACCACACGGGCATCGGTGAAGCCGCGAATATTATCGAACCACAGCGCAGGCGCACCATCGCCAATGCGTCCGGTAGCGTTGGCGGCGGCCGCTAAATCCGGCTCAGCGTTTACCTCTTCCTCAATTTTCAGCAGCTGCCCTTGCTCATCGAGCGCCTGCAAGAAGCTTCTCAAATCATCAAATGCCATCTTTATTCTCCTGTGAAAAATGTTTCGCTGCCTGCAAACCTTCCCAGCGTCGGGCTTTTTTATGCTCCAGACCAAACTGGTCGAGAACGCGGGTCACGATATGCTGGGTTATGTCATCGGCGGTTTGTGGGTGGTTGTAGTACGCAGGCATAGGCGGCACCATCGCCACGCCCATGCGGGAAAGGGCAAGCATGTTCTCAAGATGGATGGTGCTGAGCGGCGTCTCACGCGGAACCAGCACCAGCTTGCGTCCCTCTTTCAGCACCACGTCTGCCGCACGCCCTACCAGCCCTTCGGCGTAGCCCACGCGGATACCCGCCAGCGTTTTCATGCTGCACGGAATGACGATCATGCCGTCGGTGCGAAACGAGCCGGAGGAGATGGTGGCAGCCTGATCGGCCGGGCTATGGACGACATCCGCCAGTGCAGCAACGTCATGCGCAGTGAAGGGCGTTTCCAGCTCAATCGTGGTTTTTGCCCACTTCGACATCACCAGATGCGTTTCCACCTCCGGCATTTCCCGCAGCGCCTGCAACAACGCCACGCCTAATGGCGCACCCGTCGCGCCCGTCATTCCCACAATCAATCTCATTCAGCACCTCAATTAGTTTGTTCGTATACGAACATATCAACTAAACTACGCCTGGATCCTGCTGCTTACAAGATCGTTCGCATACGATCACACTATTCGCTAAAAACTCTCGCGTTAAAATTCAGCCCGAGAGCGGCTATCATAGAGGGAGTATTTTTCCGTCGGAGTGTCCATGGAGTTAAGACAAGAAGCTTTTCACCTGCTACGTCAGCTTTTTCAACAGCATACCGCCCAGTGGCAACACGCATTGCCCGAACTGACCAAACCACAATATGCGGTGATGCGGTCAATTGCTGAAAATCCTGGCATTGAGCAGGTTGCCCTGACTGAAGTCGCGGTGAGCACCAAAGCGACGCTGGCAGAAATGCTGAGCCGCATGGAAGCACGCGGCCTGGTCAGGCGCGAGCACGATCCGGCAGACAAGCGCCGTCGGTTTGTCTTTCTGACGGCCGAAGGTGAGGCCCTGCTTGAGAGCAGTAAACCGATTGGAAATGAGGTGGATGAGGCGTTTTTAGGGCGCCTTAACGGCGCGGAACGAGAGCAATTTTCAGCGCTCATTAAAAAGATGATGCAGGGTTAAGTAACCCTGACGCGCATAAAATCAATAAATGTTCGCACTTTCGCGGGCACATGCCGGGCATCGGGATAAACAGCATAGATGCCCTGCTGAGCAAACGTGTACTCCGGTAACAGCGAGACCAGCTTCCCTGCATCCAGTGCGTTACGCACCAGCCACTCCGGCAGCAGCGCCACGCCACATCCCGCGAGGGCAAAAGCCATCAACGCCTGGGCACTGTCTGCATACAGGCGCGGCGCTTTTCTGATCTCAAAGGAAACCGGATGCCGATCAACGCCTCTCACCTGCCAGCGCAGCGGCGACGTTAAACGCTCGTGAATGATCCAGTCCGCTTCCGCCAGCTGCTCCAGCGAGTCAACCGGATGGTTTGCCAGCCAGCATGGCGTCGCCACGGGCAGGATGGTGAAGGAGGTCATCAACGCGGCGTGGTAGCGCGAATCTGCAAGCGTGCCGAGCCGGATAGCGACATCGAAGCGCTCGGCGATAAGATCGGCATGCAAAGAGGACGAGACATGCCGCACGCGGAGATCAGGGTGCAGCTGGCTAAACTCAGCCAGCAAAGGCACTACTACCTGCGAGCCATACTCGGGCGTGGTGGTGATCCGCAGTTCTCCCGTCAGCCCGGCGTGGTTGGCGCGAACATCATCCTGCAATCGCTCTGCATCCCGTAACAGCATCACGCTTCGTTGATGAAAGAGCTTCCCCGCTTCGGTCAGCGTCAGGCGTCGGGTGGTTCGCAGCAACAGGGTAACGCCCAGCTCCTCTTCAAGCTGACGAATATGAAAGCTGACCACCGCTTTTGTCAGCCCCATCGCCTCCGCCGCGGCGGTGAAACTGCCGGTGTCCGCTACGGCGATAAACATCGCCGTACGCTGTAAATTAAGCATCGCTTGCCTGGTTAACTGTCAAAATAATGTTGACAGTATATCGTCCTTTGTCGCGTTTATCCGTAACGCGCGGGCCGATACGATACGCCACCTCACCGGAGGAACTTCCATGACGTATCGCAGCAAAATCGCCGTCGTCTTTCTGCTCGGCTTTTTCCTTGATTTGATAAACATGTTTATTGCCAGCGTCGCCTTTCCGGCGATGGCTCACGCATTCAATACCACACCTTCCGCGCTTGCCTGGGTAAGTAACGGATACATTGCCGGGCTGACGTTAGTCATCCCATTCAGCAGTATTCTGACGCGCCGCGTCGGGCCGAAGCGCGTTATTCTGCTCTCACTGCTTCTCTTTAGCGCGGCCTCCGTTGCGGCGGGTCTCTCATCTTCGCTGGAAAGTTTGATTGCCTGGCGCGTCGTGCAGGGCGCCGGAGGGGGTTTACTGATCCCGGTTGGTCAGGCGCTGACCTGGCAACAGTTTAAGCCTCATGAGCGGGCCAGACTCACCTCGGCGGTGATGCTGGTCGCGCTGCTTGCCCCCGCCTGCTCACCGGCTGTGGGCGGCATGCTGGTTCAGACATTCACCTGGCGCTGGATATTTTTTGCCACCCTGCCCGTCGCCATTGTCACCTTTGTTTTGGCCTGCGCGTGGCTTAAAACAGAACCGTCACCGATAAACACCACCAGAATAGTAAACCTGTCTTTGCTGACGGATCCGCTGTTGCGCTTATCCATGCTTATCTATGTATGCGTACCCGGCATCTTTATTGGCGTGAACGTAACGGGCATGTATTACCTTCAGAGCGAGGCCAATATGACGCCCACCGCAACGGGCATGCTTATGCTGCCGTGGTCTGTGGCATCGTTTTTGGCTATCACCGCGACAGGACGCTATTTCAACCGTATCGGCCCGCGGCCGCTGGTGGTCATCGGTTGCCTTTTGCAGGCAACGGGCATTCTGCTTTTAATCAACGTCGGCCCGGCTATGCTGTTACCTGCCGTTGCGTTTGCGTTAATGGGTGCGGGGGGAAGCCTTTGCAGCAGTACGGCTCAGAGCAGCGCGTTTTTGACAACGCGGCGGGAAGATATGCCTGATGCCAGTGCGCTATGGAATCTGAATCGTCAGTTGAGCTTTTTTGCGGGTACCCTGCTGCTGGCGCAGGCGCTGAGCTTCATGCAAGCTTATTTTACGCCGCTGGCCGCCTGGCACGGGATGTTTATTTTTGCCGCAGTTATCACTCTGCTGCCCGTACTGTACGTCTACCGTCTTAATAACACGCAGTTACTTGCGCAACTGCAACAGGAGCAACCATGACCCATTTCGAACAAGAGATCCTCGACATCCACGTCGCCCTTGAAAACTGGTTAGGTGCAGGCGAAGGCGATCGGGACGCCCTGCTCGCCCGTTTCCGTCCGGATTTTCTGATGGTTCCACCGAGTGGCACCCATTTAGATCATCACGCTCTGGCCCAATTTTTATATGCGCAGCGGGGAACCCGACCCGGGCTCAGGATCGGTATTGATGCGTTAACAACGCTTCAGACATGGGACAACGGCGCGGTGCTCCATTACCGGGAGACGCAAACCCGGCCAGGCCAGCCCGTCAACGTGCGCAGGTCAACCGCGGTGCTTAATCAGGAAGGGGATAACATCACCTGGCGTTTGCTGCACGAAACGGCGCAATCGTAAGGCATAAAAAAGGCCCGTCTCACGACGGGCCTTTTCTGACGAATGGTTGCTTACTCGCGGAACAGCGCTTCGATATTCAGACCTTGCCCTTGCAGGATTTCACGCAGGCGGCGTAGCCCTTCAACCTGAATCTGACGAACACGTTCACGGGTCAGGCCAATCTCACGGCCGACATCTTCCAGTGTCGCAGCTTCATACCCCAGTAAACCGAAACGACGTGCCAGCACTTCACGCTGTTTGGCGTTCAGTTCGAACAGCCATTTGACGATGCTCTGTTTCATGTCATCGTCCTGCGTGGTGTCTTCCGGGCCGTTGTCTTTTTCATCGGCCAGGATGTCCAGCAGCGCTTTTTCGGAGTCACCACCCAGCGGGGTGTCAACCGAGGTAATGCGCTCGTTGAGACGCAGCATACGGCTTACGTCATCAACCGGTTTGTCGAGTTGCTCTGCAATCTCTTCCGCACTTGGCTCGTGGTCCAGTTTATGGGACAACTCGCGCGCGGTACGCAGATAAACATTCAACTCTTTGACGATGTGGATCGGCAGTCGAATCGTACGGGTCTGGTTCATAATAGCCCGTTCGATGGTCTGACGAATCCACCAGGTCGCGTAGGTTGAGAAACGGAACCCGCGTTCCGGGTCAAACTTCTCAACTGCGCGGATGAGACCTAAGTTGCCCTCTTCAATCAGATCCAGCAGAGCCAGACCACGATTGCCGTAACGGCGGGCAATTTTCACGACCAGTCGCAGGTTACTTTCGATCATGCGACGACGCGAGGCAACATCACCACGCAAAGCACGACGTGCGAAATAGACTTCTTCTTCGGCCGTTAGCAGTGGGGAGTAACCAATCTCCCCAAGGTAAAGCTGAGTCGCGTCCAGCACACGCTGTGTGGCACCCTGCGATAACAGCTCTTCTTCAGCCAAATCGTTATCACTGGGTTCCTCTTCTACTAAGGCTTTTTCGTCAAAAGCCTCTGATCCGTTCTCATCAAATTCCGCGTCTTCATTTAAATCATGAACTTTCAGCGTATTCTGACTCATAAAGGTGGCTCCTACCCGTGATCCCTGGACGAGACACCCTGGCTGGCATGCCCCGTCAATTTATCGCTGCGGTAAATATTGCAGCGGGTTTACGGATTTCCCCTTGTAACGAATTTCAAAATGCAAGCGTGTAGAACTGGTTCCGGTGCTACCCATGGTAGCGATTTTTTGCCCCGCCTTAACTTCTTGTTGTTCCCGGACCAGCATAGTGTCGTTATGGGCGTAGGCACTCAGGTAATCATCGTTATGTTTGATGATAATAAGATTACCGTAACCGCGCAGTGCGTTACCGGCATAGACAACGCGTCCGTCTGCGGTCGCGATGATTGCCTGTCCTTTACTGCCTGCGATATCGATCCCTTTGTTGCCCCCCTCAGAGGTAGCGAAGTTCTCGATAATCTTGCCGTCAGTTGGCCAGCGCCAGGTGGTGATTGACGAGCTGGCATTCTGACTGCTTGCAGTCGGTACAGTAGAGCTAACCACAGGTGCCGTAGTCGGTGCTGTGACAAAAGTCGCAGTACCTTTATTATTCGGCAACATTTTGTTAGCACTCTGATCACCTGAATCCTCAGAATACGTAATTACAGGTTGTGAAGCAACCACCGTGGTGGTTTTTTGTGCAGGAGTAACGCTGTTATTTTGCGCAGTTACGTCGGCCGCTGAAACGGTGTTGCCTGGCGTAAGCGGTGTCCCCGTCGCGTTGCCAACCTGAAGCGTTTGCCCGACTTCCAGAGCATACGGGGCCTGGACGTTGTTTCGCTGTGCCAGATCGCGGAAATCGTTCCCGGTGATCCAGGCAATATAGAACAGCGTATCGCCGCGCTTCACGGTATAGGTGCTGCCGCCGGTATAGCTACCTTTCGGAATGTTCCCATACTTACGGTTATACACTATGCGGCCATTTTCAGTCTGAACAGGCTGTTCCACTGCCTGAATCTGCGTAGGCTGCGTAACTGGACGCTGAACCGGCTGGATCTGCGGAGTTTGCTGCGCCGTTGAGGTGCCCATTTTAGGCGGAGGGGTGATCAACATTCCGCTGGACGTGTTACCCGAGCCGCTGGTTCCATTAACGGAACTGACGGGCGCAGGCGCGTTATTTGAACTTGTACAGCCTGCCAGCCAGAGCGAAACCAGTGATAATGCCGCAACACGGCTGATGGTGAATTTTGGGCTTCCCGCGCTCATTTATCCCCCAGGAATGTGTTAACTACCAGTGACTTAAAAATAACCGTGATGGCACGAATCTATCGCGCCACACCATACGCTGAATTTGCCTTAATAACCCTGGAAAAATCCGAGTCTCAGGCCAGTTCGCCCTTAACCAGGGGCACAAAGCGCACGGCTTCCACGGTATCGATAATAAACTCGCCGCCGCGTCGACGAACGCGCTTCAAAAGCTGCTGCTCATCGCCGACGGGCAATACAAGAATGCCACCCTCGTCCAGCTGCGAAAGAAGCGCAGTGGGGATTTCAGGTGGCGCTGCCGTGACAATGATGGCGTCAAACGGGGCGCGAGCCTGCCAACCCTGCCATCCATCGCCGTGGCGTGTCGATACATTATGTAAATCAAGCTGTTTCAGGCGACGGCGCGCCTGCCACTGCAACCCTTTAATCCGTTCCACCGAACAGACATGGTGCACAAGGTGAGCCAGGATCGCGGTTTGATACCCTGAACCGGTACCAATTTCCAGCACCCGGGACTCTGGCGTTAACTCCAGAAGCTCCGTCATACGCGCCACCATGTAGGGCTGCGAAATCGTCTGGCCTTGCCCAATGGGCAACGCCACGTTTTCCCACGCTTTGTGTTCAAACGCCTCATCTACAAACTTCTCACGGGGAACCTGGGCAAGCGCGTTCAGCACCTGCTCGTTGGCGATCCCCTGTGCGCGTAATTGTTCCAGAAGAGTTTGTACACGTTTACTTACCATTGCGCGTTCACTCCGACCCGATCTAACCAGTCCGACACCACATCATGCGCGCTATAAGCGGTTAAATCTACGTGCAACGGCGTAACGGAAACGTACCCTTCATCCACCGCAGCGAAGTCGGTGTCTGGCCCGGCATCGCATTTATCTCCCGGCGGGCCGATCCAGTACAGGGTATTGCCGCGCGGATCCTGCTGGGGAATAACCTGATCGGCAGGATGGCGACTGCCACAGCGCGTCACGCGGATCCCTTTGATCTCGTCCAGCGGGAGGTCCGGCACGTTAATATTGAGGATACGTCCGGTACGCAGCGGCTCGCGGCCAAGCGCACGGAGAATGGAGCAGGTCACCGCAGCGGCTGTGTCATAGTGGGTGTGACCGTTTAACGAGACCGCCAGCGCCGGAAACCCCAGGTGACGCCCTTCCATCGCCGCAGCCACGGTGCCGGAGTAAATCACATCATCGCCAAGATTTGGCCCGGCATTGATGCCGGAGACCACAACATCCGGCCGCGGGCGCATCAGCGCGTTCACGCCCAGAAACACGCAGTCGGTCGGCGTCCCCATCTGGACGGCAATATCGCCATTCTCAAAGGTAAAGGTGCGAAGTGAAGACTCCAGCGTCAATGAGTTAGACGCGCCACTGCGGTTACGATCGGGAGCCACGACCTGCACATCCGCAAATTCGCGGAGGTGTTTCGCCAGCGTCTGAATACCTGGCGCATGGATCCCGTCATCGTTACTCAGCAATATTCGCATAATCACCCGACGTGTTGATAAGTTCCCTGACAACACTGGTGGCAAAGCTACCTGCCGGCAGCCAGAAGCGTAACTCGACGGTTACGTCATCCCACCAGTTCCAGCTCAGCTGTTGCGGGTAGAGGAGCATCGCACGACGTGCCGCCTCGACCTTTTCCCGCACCAGCAACGATTGTAATTCTGGCGCATCCGCCACCGCTGACTGCTCAGCGGCCAGCGCCTCGCCCTGGGTTCCCCAGTCGCCTGAACCCGGCAAGGCGGCGGTAATCATCAGCGTTTTAGCGTCCACGCGCGACTGGACATCGGCCATCTCTTCGGCCGTTGCCACAAACCAGCTTCCGCGTCCCGCTAATTGTAGCGCATCGCCGACAACAACTTGATTCGCGTCCGGTTTTTTCAGCCGTTCGCTCACAATCTGATTAAACAACGCACTGCGGGCCGCCGACAACCAAAAACTGCGTTTATTACGATCGCGCACCGGTGCACCGCTTTGCGCCCAGCGCAGCGCGCCCAGCAGGTTGCTACCACCGATACCAAAGCGCTGAGCGCCGAAATAGTTTGGTACGCCGCGTTCGTTAATGGCCTTCAGGCGTTTTTCAACGTCCTCGCGTTCGGTCACTTCGCGCAACACCAGGGTAAAGGCATTGCCTTTCAGTGCGCCCAGACGCAATTTGCGTTTATGGCGGACATACTCCAGTACCTTACAGCCCTCAAGCTCAAATTTGCTTAAATCGGGCATGGCATTGCCGGGCACGCGGGCGCAAAGCCACTGTTCGGTCACGGCATGTTTATCTTTTTGACCGGCAAAGCTCACTTCGCGGGCGTGAATATTGAGGAATTTTGCCAGCGCGTCCGCCACGAAGCGGGTGTTGCAGCCGTTTTTCAGAATGCGCACCAGGATGTGCTCGCCTTCGCCGTCCGGCTCAAAACCCAGATCTTCCACTACCACGAAATCTTCAGGGTTGGCTTTCAGCAGACCCTTGCCCTGCGGTTTACCGTGCAGATACGTCAGATTGTCGAAATCCGTCATTTGGCCGCCTTCACCAGCAGCGCCACGGCTTCACAGGCAATGCCTTCGCCACGACCGGTAAAGCCCAGCTTCTCCGTGGTGGTCGCTTTGACGTTGACGTCGTCCATATGGCAGCCCAGATCTTCAGCGATAAACACGCGCATCTGAGGGATGTGCGGCAGCATCTTTGGTGCCTGAGCAATGATCGTCACATCAACGTTGCCGAGGGTGTAGCCTTTGGCCTGAATACGACGCCAGGCTTCGCGCAGCAGTTCGCGGCTGTCTGCGCCTTTAAAAGCAGGATCGGTGTCCGGGAACAGTTTGCCAATGTCGCCCAGCGCAGCGGCACCCAGCAGCGCGTCGGTCAGCGCATGCAGCGCCACGTCGCCATCAGAATGCGCCAGCAGACCTTTTTCGTAAGGAATGCGCACGCCGCCAATGATAATTGGGCCAACGCCACCAAAGGCGTGTACATCAAAACCGTGTCCAATACGCATTATGCCTTCTCCTGAGGGGTCGTACGGGTAAGATAAAATTCCGCGAGCTGTAAGTCTTCCGGGCGCGTCACTTTTATATTATCAGCGCGTCCTTCAACAAGCGTGGGGTGGAAACCGCAATACTCCAGCGCCGAGGCTTCGTCCGTAATGGTCGCACCTTCTTTAAGCGCTCGCGTTAAGCAGTCGTGGAGTAATTCGCGGGGAAAAAATTGTGGCGTCAGCGCGTGCCATAGATCGACGCGCTCGACGGTGTGGGCAATCGCCGGTTTACCCGGTTCGGCACGCTTCATGGTGTCACGCACCGGGGCGGCCAGAATGCCGCCCACTTTACTGGTTTCACTCAGGGCCAGCAGACGCGACAGATCGTCGTGATGCAGACAGGGACGCGCGGCATCGTGCACCAGCACCCACTGCGCGTTCCCGGCAGCCTGAATGCCCGCCAGAACGGAGTCAGCCCGCTCTGCGCCGCCGTCAACGACGGTAATCTGAGGATGATTCGCCAGCGGGAGCTGCGCAAAACGTGCATCGCCGGGGCTGATGGCAATAACAACGCGTTTCACCCGGGCATGCGCCAGCAGCGCCGCCACGGCGTGCTCGAGGATCGTTTTATCGCCAATTGAGAGATACTGCTTAGGACATTCTGTCTGCATACGCCGGCCAAAACCTGCGGCCGGCACCACGGCACAGACGTCCGAAAAAGTTGCTGCCATGTCGTAATCCTGGGCCTGATTATCGATTGTTTTGTGCGGAGCCCTGATTGCGTTTAGACGCATCCGGAACCAGGCGATAAAACGTTTCGCCCGGCTTAGTCATACTAAGTTCATTGCGTGCGCGCTCCTCAATCGCCTCCTGGCCGCCATTGAGGTCATCAATTTCAGCAAAAAGTTGATCGTTACGCGCTTTAAGTTTGGCGTTTGTCGCCTGCTGTGCCGCGACGTCATCGCTCACCCGGCTGTAGTCGTGCAGTCCGTTTTTGCCGAACCACAGCGAATATTGCAGCCAGACCAGCAAAGCCAGCAACAGCAGCGTTAGTTTACCCATCCTGCCCCCTGAAAAAACGGCATCATCATCCCATAACTTTCCGCTGGACTCTACTGCGGGGTTTTAATTATGCCGTAAGTTAGCCCATCAGCCATAAAAACAGCAGGCCAAAGATGACCACAACGGTGGCGATAGTGATGAGCGTACTATACAGGAGCTTGCCGTTGAAAAGGGAGTGCAGCGCCACGCCCACCACAACCGCAACGGGCATCAGCGCGAGGAAGAAAGGCCAGGTATAGAGGAAGAAAAAGAGGGTGTTTCCACCGTAGATCAAGAACGGGATACCCAGCGCCAGTAGCCACGACACAAAGCCGACAATCGCCCCAGGGAAGGACCAGGTCGTCTCGTCGTCGGTCGTTAACGGTTCCGACCCGGTGGTAATCATGTAGTTTTCACTGTTGCGCATAGCTAATCCTGTGACCGTGACTCATCGCTCGGGAAGACAGCTCCCGAACGATACCGTCTCAGGATCTGATAATATCGTCCCGTCTGAGCAGGTCTAATAATTGGCTTACTAAATTTGTTACCAATTGTTGACCTTCCAGATGAATCTCAGGGGATTCAGGCGCTTCGTAAACCGAGTCAATACCGGTGAAGTTTCGCAGCTCTCCCGCGCGGGCTTTTTTATACAGCCCTTTCGGATCGCGCGCTTCGCAGATTGCTAGCGGCGTATCCACAAACACTTCAATGAAGCGATTCCGGCCCACGCGCTCACGCACCATCTGACGTTCGGCGCGGTGCGGTGAGATAAACGCCGTCAGCACCACCAGCCCGGCATCCGCCATCAGGCTGGCGACTTCTCCCACCCGGCGAATGTTCTCTTTACGGTCTTCATCGCTGAACCCTAAATCGCTGCACAGGCCGTGACGCACGTTGTCGCCGTCCAGCAGGTAGGTGCTCACTCCCTGCTGATGCAGCGCCTCTTCCAGCGCGCCTGCCACCGTGGATTTACCGGAGCCAGACAGCCCGGTAAACCACAGCACAACCCCACGGTGACCGTGGAGCTGTTCGCGCTGGGCGACGGTGACCGGATGAGGATGCCAGACGACGTTCTCATCATGGGCAGCCATTACTTGCCTCCCAGCAAATCGCGTGCGCCCCAGTGCGGGAAGTGTTTACGCACCAGCGCATTCAGCTCAAGTTCAAACGCGCTGAACTCAGAGGCCACGGTAGCCTGCGTGTTTGGTTCACGGACCATCCCGGCGCCGACGGTGACGTTGGTCAGGCGGTCGATAAAGATCAGCCCGCCCGTCACCGGATTCTGCTGATACGGATCCAGCACCAGCGGCTCGTCGAAGGTCAGATCCACCAGACCGATGCCATTCAGCGGCAGCTCGCTCACGTCACGGTGGGTCAGGTTGTTGATGTCCACCTGGAACTGAATGCCGTCCACGCGAGCGCGGGTTTTCTTGCCGGCAATTTTAATGTCATAGCTCTGGCCTGCGGTCAGGGGCTGTTCCGCCATCCACACCACGTCCACGGATGCGCCCTGCACCGCCGCCAGCGTTTCCTGCGCGTCGACCAGCAGATCGCCGCGGCTGATGTCAATCTCGTCTTTTAGCACCAGGGTTACCGCTTCACCTGCCCCTGCTTCGTCCAGATCGCCATCAAAGGTGACGATACGGGCAATGGTCGATTCCACGCCGGACGGCAGCACCTTCACACGCTGGCCCACGTTGACCGAGCCGGACGCAAGGGTGCCGGAGAAGCCGCGGAAATCGAGGTTCGGACGGTTTACGTACTGCACCGGGAAGCGCATCGGCTGGGTCTCAACCACGCGCTGAATTTCAACGGTTTCCAGCACCTCCAGCAGCGTCGGGCCGCTGTACCACGGCATGTTCGCGCTCTGAGAGGCGACGTTATCCCCTTCCAGCGCCGACAGCGGCACAAAGCGAATATCGAGGTTGCCCGGCAGCTGTTCAGCAAAGGTCAGGTAGCTCTGGCGGATCTCGTCGAATCGCGCTTCGCTGTAGTCCACCAGATCCATTTTGTTCACCGCCACCACCAGGTGTTTGATCCCCAGCAGCGTAGAGATAAAGCTGTGACGACGCGTCTGATCCAGCACGCCTTTACGGGCGTCCATCAGCAGGATCGCCAGGTCACAGGTGGAGGCGCCGGTCGCCATGTTACGGGTGTACTGCTCATGCCCCGGGGTGTCGGCGATAATAAATTTGCGCTTTTCGGTAGAGAAGTAGCGATAGGCGACATCAATGGTAATGCCCTGCTCGCGCTCCGCCTGCAAGCCGTCCACCAGCAGCGCCAGGTCGAGTTTTTCGCCCTGGGTGCCGTGGCGTTTACTGTCATTGTGCAGGGAAGAGAGCTGATCTTCGTAAATTTGTCGCGTGTCGTGCAGCAGACGACCAATCAGGGTACTTTTCCCGTCATCAACGCTGCCGCAGGTCAGGAAACGCAACAGACTTTTGTACTGTTGGGCGTGCAGATAAGCTTCTACGCCGCCTTCATCGGCAATTTGTTGGGCAATAGTCGTATTCATGGCGGCTCCTTAGAAATAACCCTGACGTTTCTTCAGCTCCATGGAGCCTGCCTGGTCGCGGTCAATCACGCGGCCCTGTCGCTCACTGGTGGTCGACACCAGCATCTCCTCGATGATCTCCGGCAGCGTCTGCGCACTGGATTCCACCGCGCCGGTCAACGGCCAGCAGCCGAGAGTACGGAAACGGACCATCTGTTTTTTGATCACTTCACCCGGCTGTAAATCAATGCGATCGTCGTCGATCATCATCAGCATGCCGTCGCGCTCCAGGACCGGGCGCTCTGCTGCCAGATACAGCGGAACGATCTCAATATTTTCCAGATAGATGTACTGCCAGATATCCAGCTCGGTCCAGTTGGAGAGCGGGAAGACGCGAATGCTTTCGCCCTTGTTTATCTGGCCGTTGTAGTTGTGCCACAGCTCCGGACGCTGGTTTTTCGGGTCCCAGCGGTGGAAGCGGTCGCGGAAAGAGTAGATACGCTCTTTGGCGCGGGATTTCTCTTCGTCACGCCGCGCGCCGCCGAAGGCCGCATCAAAACCGTATTTATTCAGCGCCTGCTTCAGCCCTTCGGTTTTCATGATATCGGTATGCTTGGCGCTGCCGTGCACGAACGGGTTGATGCCCATCGCCACCCCTTCCGGGTTTTTGTGCACCAGCAGCTCGCAGCCGTAGGCTTTGGCGGTACGGTCACGAAACTCGTACATCTCGCGGAATTTCCAGCCGGTATCCACATGCAGCAGCGGGAACGGCAGCGTCCCCGGATAAAAGGCTTTACGCGCCAGGTGCAGCATGACGCTGGAATCTTTACCGATGGAGTACATCATCACCGGGTTAGAGAACTCGGCGGCCACTTCGCGGATAATGTGGATACTTTCCGCTTCGAGCTGCCGCAGGTGAGTAAGTCGTTTTTGGTCCATAACCGTTCCTTAAGCCAAATTTACAACAGAAGCGCCGAAGCCTTCTGTGTCGGTTGTGTGTTGGAACCAGGCGAGCGAGCTGTGCAACTGCACCACTTCTCCCACCACGATCAGGGCGGGCATCGGGGCGTCTTTCGCCAGGGTTGCAAGGTCTTGTAAAGTGCCGATGGCGACATGCTGATCGACGCGTGTCCCGCGGGAGATCACTGCTACCGACGTCGCCGCATCGCGACCGTGCTGAATAAGCTGTTCGCTGATGTCTGCCGCTTTCATCGTGCCCATATAAATCGCCAGCGTTTGTCGGCTCTGGGCGAGATGCGACCAGTCAAACGGCGTGCTGTCGGCTTTATAATGCCCGGTCACAAAGGTCACGCTCTGGGCGTAATCGCGATGGGTCAGCGGAATACCGGCGTAGGCCGTGACGGCAGACGCCGCCGTAATGCCGGGGACCACCTGGAACGGGACGCCCGCTTCGGCTGCCGCCTGCAACTCCTCGCCACCACGGCCGAAGATAAACGGGTCGCCCCCTTTCAGGCGCACCACGGTCTTGCCCGCTTTCGCGGCGGCAATCAGCATTTGATTGGTGTCGTGCTGCGGCACGGAGTGCTCGCCGGCACGTTTACCAACGCAGATTTGCTCCGCGTCACGGCGGATCAGTTCGCGAATACCGTCGGTGACCAGATGGTCGTAGAACACGACATCCGCATCCTGAAGAACCTGGAGGCCACGCAGCGTGAGCAGCCCGGCATCGCCCGGCCCGGCGCCCACCAGAATGATCTCCCCGCCCGTACTGCCGGGGTTATCCAGTTCGTCTTCGAGTATTTGTTGCGCCGCCGTCTCGTTACCGGCATGCATCAGGCTGGCAAAGCGGCCGCGAAACACACGCTCCCAGAAGCGACGGCGTTCCGTCACGCTGGTCAGACGCGTTTTAAGGTGGTTGCGCCAGTAGCTGGCCTTCTCCGCCATGCGCCCGAGGCTAGTCGGCAGCAGCGCTTCGATTTTTTCCCGCAGCACGCGCGCCAGCACCGGCGCGGTGCCGCCGGAGGAGATCGCCACCAGCAGCGGCGAGCGGTCAACAATCGACGGGAAGATAAACGAGCACAGCGGCTGGTCGTCTACCACGTTCACCAGACGGTGACGGTCCTGAGCTGCGTCGGAGATTCGGCGGTTGAGCGCCCGATCTTCGGTTGCCGCAATCACCAGCACCACGCTGTCGATCTGAGACTCTTCAAAATCCGCCTCTGCAACAACCCGCACCTGCGCCCCGGCGCGTTGCAGGAACGCGATTTTGCGATCGGCAATTTCACCCGTCCCGACAACCAGTACCGGTCGGTCTTTCAAGGCGGCAAAAAGGGGGAGATAGTCCACAGGCAACAACTCACTAACAACCAGGAATAAAGGGACTATAGGGGGCGGCTTAGATCGAATGAAATTACGAATTGGAATGAGTAGTTACTCAATGGAATAACGCCGTGAAAAAGCAAATATCAAAAAGTGCTTAACACGCGAAATTTCGGGCATTTAAGCGCAATTCAAATTGTGTCTACCCGATCACAGTTTCATACTATGCGGGTTAAAATTTTGCTCTGTTTTTAAGGACTCACTATGTTTTCCGCAATGCGCCACCGATTCGTTGCCCTGGCGCTCGGCGTTTGCTTTATCCTTCCGGCTCAGGCAAAAAATCAATCTTACGGTGAAATAGCCAGTATGCAGGCGCGGCATATTGCGACGGTCTTTCCGGGCCGCATGACCGGAACCCCAGCCGAAATGCTCTCGGCAGACTATATTCGTCAGCAGTTTGCGGATATGGGCTATGAGAGTGACATTCGCGCTTTCCACAGCCGCTACATCTATACCTCACGCAATAAAACGCAGAACTGGCATAACGTAACCGGCAGCACGGTCATTGCGGCGCACGAAGGAAAGGCGGCTGAGCAGATTATTATTATGGCGCACCTTGATACCTACACGCCGATGAGCGACGCCGATGTCGATAATAACCTCGGCGGCCTGACGCTTCAGGGACTGGATGACAATGCGGCGGGGCTGGGCGTCATGCTTGAGCTGGCCGAACGCCTGAAGAATATTCCGACGAAATACAGCATTCGCTTTGTTGCGACCAGCGGTGAAGAAGAAGGAAAACTCGGCGCTGAGAATCTCCTTAAGCGCATGACCGCTGAGGAGAAGAAAAATACGTTGCTGGTGATTAACCTCGATAATCTGATCGTGGGAGATAAGCTCTATTTTAATAGCGGACAGAGCACGCCGAGCAGCGTACGTAAACTCACCCGCGACCGCGCGCTGGCGCTTGCCCGCACGCATGGCGTCTATGCCGCGACAAATCCGGGCGGTAACCCCGATTATCCCAAAGGCACGGGCTGCTGTAATGACGGTGAAGTGTTTGATAAGGCGGGCATTCCGGTGCTGTACGTCGAGGCAACTAACTGGGCGCTGGGCAAAAAAGATGGCTATCAGCAGCGCGCTAAATCGAAGGCGTTCCCAAACGGGACCAGCTGGCATGACGTGCGGCTGGATAATCAGCAGCACATTGATAAAACGCTGCCGCAGCGGATTGAGCACCGCAGCCGGGATGTCGTGAAAGTGATGCTGCCGCTGGTGAAGGAGCTGGCGAAAGCGGGGAAAGCCTGATGCAATTAAGCCCGGTGGCGCTGCGCTTACCGGGCCTACAACGGCACGAAACGTATGCCCGGTAAGGCGTAGCCGCCACCGGGCGAAAAAACATTACCCTTCGTGCAGCCCGCACTCGCGCTTCAGCCCAAAGAATCGCGTCTCTTCTTCCGCCATTCCCGGTTCCCATTTACGCGTGGTATGGGTGTCGCCTACCGACAGGTAGCCCTGATCCCACAGCGGATGGTACTTCAGCCCGTGCTTTTGCAGATACTGGTACACCGTGCGGTTATCCCAGTCGATGATCGGCAGCACTTTGAACACGCCACGCTGCACCGCCAACACCGGCAGCGTTGCCCGGCTCCCGGACTGCTCGCGGCGGAGCCCAGCAAACCACGTCTGCGCATGAAGATCTTTCAGCGCGCGGTTCATCGGCTCGACCTTGTTGATCTCATTGTATTTCTCGATGCCCTCAACGCCCTGCTCCCACAGCTTGCCGTAACGCGCCTCCTGCCAGGCCGCGCTTTCGGTTGCGCGATAAACCTTCAGGTTCAGCTTGAGCTTGTCCGTCAGCTCGTCGATAAACTGATAGGTCTCCGGGAACAGATAGCCGGTATCGGTGAGGATCACCGGAATGTCCGGACGGATCTGATTCACCAGATGCAGACTGACCGCCGCCTGAATGCCAAAGCTCGACGAAAGCACATAGTCTCCCGGCAGGTTTTCCAGCGCCCACGCCACGCGCCCTTCGGCGTCGAGCTTTTCCAGTTGGGCGTTAGTTTCTGCCAGAGCCAGAATGCGTTCAACTTTTGGCAGGTCATTAAGGGCGTTTAGATCGAGTACGGACATAAGAACCTCGTTTGCCTGTTTCGCCGGGCGGCACTGCGTTTGCCCGGCCTACAAAACCCGTAGGCCCGGTAAGCGAAGCGCCACCGGGCAAAGGATGGATTACTCCCAGAAATCCCTTGCGGGATCGAGCACCGGGCGAATGATGCCCGCACGTACCGTAAAGTCGCCGAAGCCTTCACCCGCTTCGCGCTCTTTCGCCCAGCGTCCGATAAGCACGTCGAGGGAATCGAGAATTTCCGGCTCGGTGATGTTCTCGCGGAACATACGCGGAATACGTGTCCCGATACGGTTACCGCCCAGGTGCAGGTTATAGCGACCCGGCGCTTTCCCTACCAGACCGATTTCGGCCAGCATCGCGCGGCCGCAGCCGTTCGGACAGCCCGTCACGCGCATAACAATATGCTCGTTCGGAATACCGTGTTTTTCCAGAATCGCCTCCACTTTATCAGTGAAGGACGGCAGGAATCGCTCGGCTTCGGCCATCGCCAGCGGACAGGTCGGGAACGATACGCAGGCCATGGAGTTTTCACGCTGCGCGCTCACCGCATTCATCAACCCGTGCTCGCGGGCCAGCTCTTCAATTCTCGCCTTATCGCTTTCCGGCACGCTGGCGACGATCAGGTTCTGGTTGGCGGTAATACGGAACTCGCCTTTGTGGATCTTTGCGATTTCCAGCAGGCCGGTTTTCAGCGGACGGCCCGGATAATCAAGAATACGGCCGTTTTCGATAAACAGCGTCAGGTGCCAGTTATTGTCGATGCCTTTCACCCAGCCGATGCGATCGCCGCGACCGGTGAATTCGTAAGGGCGGATCGGCTCAAACTTGATGCCCGCGCGACGCTCCACTTCTTCTTTGAACGTCTCGACGCCTACGCGCTCAAGGGTATATTTGGTTTTCGCGTTTTTACGATCGGTACGGTTACCCCAGTCGCGCTGGGTCGTAACCACCGCCTCTGCCACGGCCAGCGTGTGCTCCAGCGGCAGGAAGCCGAACTCGCTCGCGGTGCGGGCGTAAGTTTTCTTGTTACCGTGCTCAATGGACAAACCGCCGCCCACCAGCAGGTTAAAGCCGACCAGCTTGCCGTTTTCGGCAATCGCCACGAAGTTCATGTCGTTGGCGTGCAGGTCGATATCGTTCTGCGGCGGGATCACCACCGTGGTTTTAAACTTACGCGGCAGATAGGTCTGGCCAAGGATCGGTTCTTCATCGGTGGTGGCGACTTTCTCCTGATCGAGCCAGATCTCCGCATAGGCGCGGGTACGTGGCAGCAGATGTTCGGAGATTTTTTTCGCCCACTCGTACGCTTCGGCGTGCAGCTCAGATTCGTACGGGTTCGAGGTGCAGAGCACGTTACGGTTCATGTCGTTGGCAGTCGCCAGCGCGTCCAGACCCACGGAGTGCAGCATCTGGTGCACCGGCTTGACGTTCTTCTTCAGAATGCCGTGGAACTGGAAGGTCTGACGGTTGGTCAGACGAATGCTGCCGTAGATTGTGTTTTCACCGGCAAACTTGTCGATCGCCTGCCACTGTTTCGTAGTGATTACCCCGCCCGGCAGACGACAGCGCAGCAGCATCGCGTGACGCGGCTCCAGCTTCTGTTCGGCACGCTCGGCGCGGATATCGCGGTCGTCCTGTTGGTACATACCGTGGAAACGGATCAGCAGGAAGTTGTCGCCTTTGAAACCGCCGGTCAGGCCGTCATTTAAATCTTCGGCAATGGTACCGCGCAGGTAGTTGCTCTCTACCTTCATGCGCTCGGCATCAGTCAGTTTGCCTTCGACCACCAGTGGGCCAGGATGTTTTTCGCTCATTAGTAGACATCTCGCTGATAACGGCGCTCTACGCGCAGCTCACTTAAAAATTCATCCGCCGTTTCGGCATCCATACCGCCGAATTCGGCAATCACTTCCAGCAGTGCCTGCTCAACGTCTTTCGCCATGCGATTGGCGTCGCCGCAGACATAAATGTGGGCGCCGTCATTGATCCAGCGCCACAGCTCTGCGCCCTGTTCGCGCAGTTTGTCTTGTACGTATACTTTTTCTTTCTGATCGCGGGACCAGGCCAGATCGATGCGGGTCAGCACGCCCTCTTTGACGTAGCGCTGCCACTCAACCTGGTAGAGGAAATCTTCAGTAAAGTGCGGGTTGCCGAAGAACAGCCAGTTTTTACCCGGCGCGTCGTCTGCCGCACGCTGCTGCATAAAGGCGCGGAATGGCGCAATACCGGTGCCTGGGCCAATCATAATCACCGGCGTTTCGGGGTTCGCCGGCAGGCGGAAGTTGTCGTTGTGCTCGATAAAGACGCGAACTTCACCCTCTTCTTCCACGCGGTCTGCCAGGAAGCCTGACGCCCCACCCGCGCGCGCGCGGCCTTCGATGTCGTAACGCACCACGCCAACGGTGATGTGGACTTCGTTTTCCACTTCCGCCTGCGAGGAGGCGATGGAGTACAGGCGCGGGGTCAGCGGACGCAGCAGGCCGACCAGCGCGTCAGCATCCAGCTGTGCCGGAGAGAAACGCACCATATCGACAATCGGCGTTGTCGCCGCGTATTGCTGTAACTTCGCCTTATCCCCGACCAGCGGAAGGAGCGATTCGCTGCGGGTTAAGGTGGCGTAGTTTTCAACGATGTTGGCGGTGTTCACCGTCAGTTCGAAATGCCACTGGAGCACCTCGGAGATCGAGAGCGTTTTGCCGTCCACGGTAACCGGTTCATCGCCTTTCAGCCACAGCAGCTCGACCAGCTCTTTCACCAGCGCCGGATCGTTCTGATACCAGACGCCCAGCGCATCGCCAGGCTGGTAACGCAGGCCAGAGTCACCGAGATCGATTTCGATATGGCGCACGTCTTTTTCTGAATCACGGCCCGTGATTTTCTGGTTTACCGACAGGCTCGCCGTCAGTGGCGCCTCTTTCGTGTAAGGGCTGGTGTGGATTTCGTTAACGGTGCCGGCTGCGGTAACGGCGGCCTGCGCTGGCGTCTCTTTCGGGACGCGGGCCTTCAGCACCTCAACGATGCGCGCCCGCCATTCGGCGGCGGCAGCCTGGTATTCCACGTCAGCGTCTACGCGATCCAGCAGGCGCTCTGCGCCCAGCTCCGCCAGCTTGCTGTCGAAATCTTTACCGGACTGGCAGAAAAATTCATAGGACGTATCACCGAGGCCGAAGACGGCAAAGGCGGTGCCCTCGAGCTTTGGCGCTTTTTTCGAGAACAGGAACTTATGCAGCGCGACGGCTTCTTCAGCAGGCTCACCTTCCCCCTGCGTTGACGCCACCACCACCAGCAGTTTTTCTGACGCGATCTGTTTGAATTTATAATCCCCGGCGTTGACCAGGTTAACGTTCAGCTTCGCGGCGAGCAGGTCATCACGCAGCGCTTCGGCCACACGACGGGCATTACCCGTTTGCGAAGCGGAGATAAGCGTGATGGCAGGAATTTCAACGGCCGTTGGCGGTACGCCTGCCACAGCACCCGGCTGCTGGTTCAGCATTCCCCAGAAATAGCCGGAGACCCAGGCAAGCTGGGTGGGTGAAAAATCGGAAGTCGCGGCCTGGAGGCGCGCCAGTTGCTCCGGGTTAAGGGGAAGCAAATTTGAAGGTGGGGCCTGTGTTGTCATGCGTCGTTATGTTCCAGTAGCAAAGCGGACTTTAAGCGAATAAATCCAAACTGAAGCTAAGGTTAACGGCGGGGATAATAACAATTAAAGAAGGGATGGAAATAATTAATAACCAAATGGACTAACCTGTTTTAGTTATCGTTCTTAACGATAAAAGCGATTAAATAACCATATGAAATAAAACAACAAAAATCGATAAACACTATGAATACGAGGCGGTGACCGTTCAGAGCCGTTTTAGTTAATGATAAAAATTGTGCTTTCCGGTACTATGCGGCGGTTTTTTCCGCATTCCTGAGAGCTATGATGTCCACCACACTGTTTAAAGATTTCACCTTCGAAGCCGCACACCACCTTCCACACGTTCCTGCCGGGCACAAATGTGGCCGCCTGCATGGACACTCGTTTATGGTGCGTCTTGAAATCACCGGTGAAGTCGATCCCCATACGGGCTGGATCATGGACTTTGCCGAACTGAAGGCCGCGTTTAAGCCGACCTACGATCGTCTCGATCACTACTATCTGAATGATATTCCGGGCCTTGAAAACCCGACCAGCGAAGTGCTGGCGAAATGGATTTGGGATCAGATGAAACCGCTTGTGCCGCTGCTAAGCGCGGTGATGATCAAAGAGACCTGCACGGCAGGCTGCGTCTACCGCGGGGAGTGAATCTCCTCCGTTTCGGCCTCAAGAGGCACGAGCGGTGTAAACTCGTAGAGCACCAGCGCATTACTCTCAAGTGATTCTGTCAGTTGCCAGCCGTCATCAATGCGTTCATCGTACAGGGAAAGCGTTGGACGCGCTTTGTGCGCTATCCAGCGCCACATCTCTTCGTCAGGGCCGCTTTCGCTGCCTACCCCTTCAAGCAACGGATAGAGCGCGCCGTTATGCTGATCGAAAAGATGGCGTTTAATTCGCCAAATACCGCGCATGCCCTTCAGATGTAAATGATACTGCTGGCGAAAACGCTGGATGAATGCTTCTTCACTGGAAAGGAGCGGATTAAAAACCACCACATTACGCAGCAGCAACTGGTAACCATTGTGATGGCGCGTGAGCAGAACACGCCCGTCGTTTACCAGCACCTCGCCCCGCAGGCGTTGCCAGAGCCAGAGTACCCAATAAACCGGCCGTGGGAGACCATGGTTGTACTGTAGCGCAAGGCTTGACGTATCGATGGTATTGTTCGCACGAGCTTCACCCTGAAGGCCCGAATTGAGCCAGAATCCCCCTAGCCAGACCTGCTCCGATAGCCCGAGCAGGCTCTGCATCAGCAGCGCCCCACGAAAAAACCAGCCGTTTGTCGCCCGCGTGTTCCCGGTGAGGGTATTCCAGGAGAGAAGCCAGACGGGAAGCGAACATTTGCGCAGACGAAGGGCGGCGATAATCTGGCGGATCTTCTGTACCGGATAATTTTCTGTAGAAGAGAGTTGGGCTGGCTCCCGCTGCGCAGGATCGAGAAGTTCATTGGCATCGGCTGAACAGGCAAGAAAATCGGCCTGCATCAGGATGGCTGAGCTGAACAGGGTATTGTCGCTCACGCCCGCGCTGTCGGGTGAAAATCGATGCCATAAACCAAACTTTGCCTGTGGCAGATAGTTGCGTATGACGTTTTGCTGCGCCAGCCAGACCTGCTCCCGGGTCTCCTCACTCGCCTGTGTTGACCAGTGCATGACAAAGTGCCAGCCCGCGGTGATCTCGGGCGAAAAATGATTGACCGACCGTTGTAAAAAACGGGCAAGTAGATCGCGACGGGTCGTTACGCCGGTGTGCAGCAGCACCGTCCATTGCTTTTTTGCCAGCCAGGTGAAGAGCTGATGCAGATTGTACCAGCAGGCGTAGCCCGCCATCTGGGGGTCATCCCACCCGGTGGCAAACAGACGGCTGCTGAGAAAAGGTTCGGCGATATCAATTCCCTCTATGGGAATGGCCTCATTTATCGCTTCAAGATTCTGACGAACGTCCTCACGCAGTAAATCGTCGAGCTCACGCAGGGTAATGACTACCCGCATACGGCGCAGCGAGGTGGAGAGAGGATTAAGCTGCTCAAGATCCAGTGTCTGCTCCTGCTGCGGGCGATCGATAAGCGGGGAGGCTCCCCAGCCGCGCGCCACCGGTTCATTGAGCAGGCTAAACAGTTTATCCATGGCCACCGGATAGCGCTGCTCACACCTGTCCGTACGAACACGTGTGGCCTCCGGGTGCTGGCGTCGGGACTTACGAAACTCACCCGGGGACATATTGTGAACACGCCGAAACCGATCGGTCATCATACGCGTGCTGGCGAAACCCTGCTCAAGCGCAATCTGATGCAGCGGTCGGTTCGTCAGACGGAGCGCGTCAGCCGCCTTTTCCAGCCGTAGGGTGGTGATGTACTGCATGAAACTGATCCCCACCTCCTTTCTAAAGAGACGAGAGAGCCAGGCTTCAGAGACATATTCACTCGCGGCGATTTCCGCAAGCGTAATACGGCGAGAATAACTGGCATTGATCCGCTCTATCACCCGGGCAATGCGTTTGCTGTGCGCTGGGGAAAGTTCACGGGACAAAAACCGGGCGGGCTGCTGAAAGCGGCTGGTCAGCAACAGCAATATCTCGCTCAGCCAGCGGTACGCCTCCAGCCGGTAGCGGTGTGGATCGTTGATGAGGGTGACCACAAGAAGCTGGCGCAGTAGATCGCGAAGCGCATCGCATTGGGGCCAGACGCCTCCGGCTTCTGCCGGTATAGCGTAATCATGGACAAAAAAATCATTGCAGAGCTGGACCACCCAGCGCCCGGAAAGGGACACGCGCAGGGTGATATTTGCCGTTTCGCTCGTGAACTGCCAGCGTCGATGACGGTTGATGATGGCAAGGGTATTGGCCTCCAGGATGTCACGTCCCACATCGGTATTCAGCTCAGCCCGCCCTTCCAGCACCCAGAGCAACGTTAGCGTATCGCCTTCATCCTCCACGCAGTGGCGAATGTCCTGGATCTCCACCCAAAATTCATCTCCCCGCTGATTCATCTTTCCCCTCATCAAAGACAAATAATGACCGGCTCTTTTTTGTCATAACGGAATTGTATGAAAAACAATCAAAACAAAACCGTCGCTTTACAACAAAAAAATGCATTTTCTGGCAGTGCGATCGTCATAGACTCGAAATTATCACCGTTTGGCATAAAAAGGATAACAAAAATGACACATCCAATTATCGAAGCTCTGCGCGGCAAAGAAGCCCAGTTCACTGAATTACGTCGCTATTTTCATCAGCATCCTGAAATTGGTTTTGAGGAGCACAATACGAGCGATCGCGTTGCGGCGTTGCTTGAGGAATGGGGATATGAGGTTCATCGCGGCCTGGCGAAAACCGGTGTGGTCGGCACGCTGAAGGTGGGTAACGGGCCTAAACGCCTGGGTCTGCGCGCCGACATGGATGCGCTGCCTACGCAGGAAAACAGCGGCAAGGCCTGGAGCAGTACCGTTGAGGGTAAATTCCACGGCTGCGGTCATGACGGCCACACCACAACGCTCCTGTATGCAGCGGAGTACCTGGCACGCACCCGCAATTTTAACGGCACGCTGCACCTTATTTTTCAGCCTGCGGAAGAACTTCTGTATGGCGGACGCGTTATGGTAGAGGACGGTTTGTTTGACCTGTTCCCCTGCGACCACATTTTTGGTCTGCACAATATGCCGTCACAGCCCGTCGGAAAAATTGGTCTGCGCGATGGCGCCATGATGGCCTCTTCGGACACCCTTCATATTGAGGTTAACGGCGTGGGGGGTCACGGTGCGGTGCCAGAACATACCGTAGATGCCACCCTCGTTGCCTGTCATATCACTATCGCTTTGCAGTCCATTGTTTCGCGCAATATCACCCCTTTTCAGCCTGCCGTCGTTACCGTAGGCAGTATTCAGGCCGGACATGCCCCCAACATCATCAACGACAAAGTATTGATGAAACTTACCGTGCGCACGCTGGATGAAAGCGTGCGGCAAACCGTGCTACAGCGCATCCATGATATCGCCGTTGCGCAGGCGGAAAGTTTCAATGCCACGGCTACCATTCGACACATTAATGGCAGCCCGGTACTGAAAAACAATCCGCAAGCCAATGAGATGGTGCGCAGCGTCGCCACCGATCTGTTCGGTCAGGATTCCGTCGCGGAGGTGAATGCGTTTATGGGCAGCGAGGACTTTGCGTTCATGCTCGAGAAAAATCCCAATGGCTGTTATTTCACCCTTGGCGCTGGCGATGAGCCTGACCGCTGCATGGTGCATAACCCGGGCTACGACTTTAACGACACTATTCTCCTCACCGGCGCGGCGCTGTGGGCCGCACTGACCGAACACTATCTGCGCTGATTCGCACCTTCCCGGGAGGGCTGCATTATGAGTACCGTTTCCCTGACAGACGCATCCGCCTACGCCGGTAACGATCGGCTGCTGGCGGGTATCGTCATGAGCGTTCTGACCTTCTGGCTGTTTGCCCAGTCGGTTATCAACGTGGTTCCGGCCATGCAGAATAGCCTCGACATTGCCCTCGAAACCCTTACGCTGGCCGTCAGCCTGAGCGCGTTGTTTAGCGGCTGTTTTGTCGTAGCCTGCGGTGGGTTTGCCGATAAGTTTGGGCGCATGCGCCTGACCATGACAGGCCTGATTTTGAGCATGATCGGAAGCGGTCTGCTGTTCATTTCATGGGAGCCCGTCCTGTTTCTGTTGGGAAGAGCGATACAGGGGCTATCCGCGGCCTGCATCATGCCCGCCACGCTGGCGCTGATTAAGACCTGGTATGAAGGTAAAGCACGCCAGCGCGCAATCAGCTTCTGGGTTATTGGTTCATGGGGCGGGAGTGGCCTGAGCTCGTTTGTGGGAGGTGCCATCGCCACCACGCTGGGCTGGCGCTGGATTTTTATTTTGTCGATAGTGGTGGCTCTGGTCGCGCTATTGCTTATCCGCGCCACGCCGGAAAGCCGCAGCCCTGATGCGTGTCGACACAAGCTGGATATCAGCGGCCTGGTGAGTTTTGTCCTTATGCTGGTGCTGTTCAATCTGTTTATCAGCAAAGGACACAGCTGGGGCTGGAGTAGCAGTTTATCGCTTCTTGTACTGTGTGGAGCCGTGATTGCACTGATGTGCTTTGTCGTTACCGGGCGGCGGAAGGGCGATGCGGCGTTGATCGATTTCGCCCTGTTTAAAAACCGTGCCTATAGCGCCTCGGTATTCTCAAATTTCCTGCTCAACGGCTGCATTGGCACCATGATGATCGCCAGCATCTGGTTGCAGCAAGGCCATCATCTGTCACCGCTACAGACCGGCATGATGACGCTGGGGTATCTGGTTACCGTACTGGCGATGATCCGGGTGGGTGAAAAACTGCTTCAGCGCTATGGCGCCAGGCTGCCGATGATGACCGGCCCGCTGCTGACTGCAACAGGTATTACGCTGATTTCATGCACCTTCTTAAGCAAAGAGGTCTACATTGTCACCGTCTTTCTGAGCAATATTTTATTCGGGCTGGGGCTCGGATGTTACGCCACGCCCTCAACGGACACGGCGGTAATGAATGCCCCTGAAAACAAAGTGGGGGTGGCTTCAGGGATCTATAAGATGGGCAGTTCCCTGGGCGGCGCAATGGGGATCGCGGTCACCGCATCGCTGTACGCCCTATGGCTGCCGATGGGAACGGCCAGTGCCGCGCAGTATGCCTTGCTTTTCAACAGTGCGATTTGTCTTGGGTCAGCCGTAGTGACCTGGGCTTTACTGCCAACAACAAAAGCCCCGCGTTAAGCGGGGCCACACAAGTATCAGGCAATGTTCAGATATTTGTGCGTCTGCATCGACAGGCGCCAGTTGCGGGCGATACAGGTTTCAATGCACAGACGGGTTGCATCGTCTTTCTGGCTGATAGGCTGTAGCGCGATCACGCGCTGCTTCTCATCCGTCAACGTCGCCAGCAGTTCGTCCAGCGCTTCGATGTCACGCACGCGCCCCACCGGATGTTTGATCTCATCCGCACGCTCAAGCGCCTGCGACAGTACGTCATAACCGCCGCGCATATTCACTTTCGGTGAAACCGTTACCCACGTTGAATGGGAGCAGCGCACTTCATGGGTACCGCTGGTTTCGATCTGACAGCTATAGCCGTTCTTCTCGAGCAGTTCGGTGAGGGGCATCAAATCGTGAATGCAGGGTTCCCCGCCGGTGATCACCACATGCCGCGCCGTCCAGCCCTGACGACCAATAATGGCAAGCAGATCTTCCGCGCTGCCCGCGCCCCATTTATCGCTCTCTTTGGTTTTCGCCAGAATGCTGAACAGCGACACTTCCCGATCTGCGAGCTTATCCCACGTATGTTTGGTATCACACCAGGCGCAGCCAACCGGGCATCCCTGTAAACGAATAAAGATAGCGGGAACGCCGGTAAAGTAACCCTCGCCTTGCAGGGTCTGGAACATCTCGTTAATCGGGTACTGCATAGTCAACTCTGTTAAGGGAATAAACGATAAGTATCGCAGATCCCCGTCAGATGATCATGCTCCATCGGTGCTTTGCGCGCCAATTGCCGCCATAAACCGTTCCGTAATTTGCTGCGGTCGGGTGATCACCCCGCCGACGACAACCGTATGCGCCCCCAACTCCAGACACCTGGCCGCGCGATCGGGGGTATCCACGTTACCTTCGGCAATCACGGGGATCGTGACGGCAGACAGCACCTCTTTCAAAAACGCGCAGTCATTTTCCGGTAGCGAATGGCCCGCGGTCTCTGCCGTATAACCGTAAAGGGTGGTTCCGACACAATCAAACCCCAGCGCCTGCGCGGTCACGGCCTCCTGCACGGTGGCAATATCCGCCATCAGCAGCAGCGAAGGGTAACGGGTGCGGATCTGCGCGATCAGCATGTCCAGCGATACGCCACCGGGCCGTTTCCGGGCGGTCGCATCCAGCGCAACGATGTCCGGGGCGACCGCCATCAGCTCATCCACTTCTTTGAGCGTCGCGGTGATAAACACCTCGCTATCCGGATAGTCCCGTTTGATGATGCCGATGACCGGCAGTGAGACCAGCCCTTTGATAGCCTTGATATCCACCACGCTATTGGCGCGGATCGCAGCGGCACCGCCCTGGGCTGCCGCCAGCGCCATTCGCGACATAATAAACGGGCTGTGCAGCGGTTCATTTTCCAGCGCCTGGCAGGAGACGACCAGTTTTCCTTTCAGGTTATCCAGTACAGTTTTCATTACGATAAGATCTCTTCCACTTCGTTTTTGATAATGGTGACGTGCGGGCCATAGATGACCTGGACACCGTTGCCGCGGACGATAACGCCGCGCGCGCCGGTCGCTTTCAGTGCTGCTTCATTGACTTTGCTACCGTCTTTCACCGTGACGCGAAGACGCGTGGCGCAGCAGTCAACGTCATCCAGATTGTCTCTTCCACCCAATCCGGCGATCACCGCCGCGGCACGCTCGCTTTGCGGCAGGGTAGCCTCGTCAGCCAACGCCTCCTTTTCACGGCCCGGCGTGGCAAAATCAAAACGTTTAATCAGATAGCGGAAAGTACAGTAGTAAAGGAAGAACCACGGTACGCCTACCAGCGGGACGAACATCCAGTTAGTTTTCGCTTCACCCTGCAAAATGCCGAACAGCACGAAATCAATAAACCCGCCGGAGAAAGTTTGCCCGATGGTGATATGCAGCATGTGCGCGAGCATAAACGCCAGCCCGTCAAACAGCGCATGAATGGCGTACAGCACCGGCGCAATAAACAGGAATGAGAACTCGATGGGCTCGGTAATGCCCGTCAGGAAAGAGGTTAACGCCGCTGACAGCAGCAGCCCGGCTACGCGCTTCTTGTTCTCGGGTTTAGCCGTGTGGTACATCGCCAGGCAGGCGCCGAGCAGGCCAAACATCATCGTGATAAAGCGCCCGGACATGAAGCGCGACGTGCCCTCATAGAAGTGCTGGGTGTTCGGGTCCGCGAGCTGAGCGAAGAAGATCCGCTGCGTGCCCTCAACCAGGTGACCGTTAACAATTTCACTGCCGCCAAGCGCGGTGGTCCAGAACGGCAGATAAAAGATGTGGTGCAGGCCAAACGGGCCAAGCATGCGCAGGATGAAGCCGTACAGCAATGTCCCCAGATAGCCGGTGGCATCCACCAGACCGCCAAGGCCAAAGATCAGCTTCTGAAAATGCGGCCAGACCACGGTCATCAGCGCGCCGACGAGTATCGCCACCAGTGAGCTGATAATGGGTACGAAGCGTGAGCCGCCAAAAAAGCCCAGAAATTGCGGAAGCGCGATTTTATTAAACCGATGATGCAGTGCGCAGGTCACAAGCCCAATAACGACCCCACCAAACACGCCCGTTTCAAGCGTCTGAATACCCAGCGTCATGCCCTGCCCTACGGCGCCCGGGTTCTCATGCGCCAGTTTTCCGGTCAGGATCAGCAGCGCATTGATAGTGGCATTCATCACCAGATAAGCGAGTAATGCCGCCAGCCCTGCCGTACCTTTATCATTTTTTGCCAGCCCAACGGCGACCCCAACAGCAAACAGTACCGACAGGTTTGCGAACACAATCGAGCCTGCACTGCTCATGATGGTAAATATGGCCTGTAGCCAGCCAACGTCTAAAAATGGATACGCGGTAAGCGTATTCGGATTCGATAGCGCCCCGCCGATCCCCAACAACAGACCTGCTGCGGGCAGTATGGCGATAGGTAACATAAAGGATTTGCCAAAGCGCTGCGCTTTTTCAAACCATCCGCCGGAAGACGCTCCGCTGAACATTTGCATCATTTTATTATCCCCCTGGTTGTTGATGAAAATTTTTACCATATATAATTTTAATTGTGAAAATTACCACCAAAAACCAGGACGCCGATCATACTTTTTCGAAATGACTGGCATCTCTCCCCCGCTTTCCGCCACACTAGTTGGCAGAGAAACGCATTAAGGATCTAGCATGTCGGACCATGAAAACCTGCTGCTGAAGCTACGCCAGGAGGCTTCCGGGTACAGCCCAACGCAACAAAAACTGGGGGAGTTTGTTCTCAACGATCCTGCCAGGGTGCTCTACCTGACGATCACCGAGCTGGCGCGTGAAAGCGGCACCAGCGAGGCCAGCGTCACACGCCTTTGCCGCACGCTGGGCTGTAAGGGATATAACGAATTTAAAATGGCGCTTGCGCTGGATATTCAGCAGGGTTTGCCAGAGCGTCAGGCAGGAGATGCGATAGATAACGTGGTGGATGAGTCTGTCCAGGCGCTGCAAGATACCGCAAAACTCCTCGACCGGGCCCAGCTTGAACAGGCGACACTGGCCCTGCATCAGGCGCAATCAGTGCAAATTTACGGGGTGGCAGCCAGCGCGATTCTGGGGGAGTATTTGCATTACAAGCTGCTGCGACTCGGCAAACCTGCACAGCTGTTTAGCGATATGCATCGCGCCGCCATGAATGCGACGACGCTCTCGAAAGAGACGCTGGTGGTGGCCATCTCAAGTTCTGGCTCTACACGGGATCTGCTTCACGTGGTGAAACTCGCCCGCAAGCGTGGCGTTAAGGTACTGGCGCTCAGCAATACGCCCCGCAGCCCGCTGGCCTCCCTGAGCGATTTACAGCTGGTTGCAGCCAAGCCCGAGGGACCGCTGAGCGCAGGTGCGCTCAATGCCAAGGTTGGCGTGATGCTGCTGGTTGAACTGCTTACCACTTCCCTTATCGCAGTAGACAGCCATTACGGTGACGTAAGCCAGCAAACGGCCAGCGCCACGCTGCCGCTTCTGCTATAGAAAACAAAAAACCCGCCGAAGCGGGTTTTTTCATAAGAACGAAAGTTCAGGCTTATGCCTGGCCTTTGATCTCTTTACGACCGTTGTAAGGTGCTTTTTCGCCCAGCGCTTCTTCGATACGAATCAGCTGGTTGTATTTAGCAACACGGTCAGAACGGCTCATAGAACCGGTTTTGATCTGGCCAGCAGCGGTACCCACAGCCAGGTCAGCGATGGTAGCGTCTTCAGTTTCGCCAGAACGGTGAGAGATAACAGCGGTGTAGCCAGCGTCTTTCGCCATTTTGATCGCAGCCAGCGTTTCGGTCAGAGAACCGATCTGGTTGAATTTGATCAGGATGGAGTTAACGATGCCTTTCTCGATGCCTTCTTTCAGGATCTTGGTGTTGGTTACGAACAGATCGTCACCAACCAGCTGGATTTTGTCGCCCAGTACTTTGGTCTGGTATGCGAAACCATCCCAGTCAGACTCGTCCAGACCGTCTTCGATAGAAACGATTGGGTACTGTTTGGTCAGGTCTTCCAGGAAGTGGGTGAACTCTTCGGAGGTGAACGCTTTGTTGCCTTCGCCAGCCAGAACGTATTTACCGTCTTTGTAGAATTCAGATGCTGCACAGTCCATCGCCAGAGTGATGTCTTTGCCCAGCTCGTAGCCTGCTGCTTTAACCGCTTCAGCGATAACAGCCAGCGCTTCTGCGTTAGAACCCAGGTTTGGCGCGTAGCCACCTTCGTCACCAACAGCAGTGTTCATACCTTTAGCTTTCAGAACTTTAGCCAGGTTGTGGAACACTTCAGAACCCATACGCACCGCTTCTTTCAGGGATTTCGCGCCAACAGGCTGAATCATGAATTCCTGAATATCAACGTTGTTGTCTGCGTGCTCACCACCGTTGATGATGTTCATCATTGGTACAGGCATGGAGTATTTGCCTGGGGTGCCGTTCAGTTCAGCGATGTGCTCGAACAGTGGCATACCTTTAGCAGCAGCTGCTGCTTTGGCGTTCGCCAGGGAAACTGCCAGGATTGCGTTCGCACCGAAGTTAGATTTGTTTTCAGTACCGTCCAGATCGATCATGATCTTGTCGATGCCAGCCTGATCTTTGGCATCTTTGCCAACGATAGCCTGAGCAATAGGACCGTTAACAGCGCCAACCGCTTTCAGTACGCCTTTGCCCATGAAACGGGATTTGTCGCCATCACGCAGTTCCAGCGCTTCGCGGGAACCTGTAGATGCGCCTGATGGAGCAGCAGCCATACCGACGAAACCACCTTCCAGATGAACTTCGGCTTCAACGGTCGGGTTACCACGGGAGTCGATGATTTCACGACCGATGACTTTAACGATTTTGGACATTAGATTTTCCTCAGTACAAGTTAAACTAAAACTCCAGACAAACAACGCGTACCAGGGGTACGCGTTGCCGTTCTAACTTTTTTTACTTCGCCTGACGCTTCTGGTACTCGCTGGCGGCTTTCACGAAGCCTGCAAACAGCGGATGCCCGTCACGCGGCGTTGAAGTAAATTCCGGGTGGAATTGGCAGGCCACGAACCACGGATGGTTTGGCACTTCGATGATCTCGACTAACTGATCATCCCCGGAACGGCCTGCAACACGCAGACCTGCAGCTTCAATTTGTTTCAACAACATGTTGTTGACTTCATAGCGGTGACGATGGCGCTCGGTAATCACCGGCTCGCCGTACAGCTTGCGAACCACGCTATCGTCTGACAGCTGGCAGGCCTGTGCGCCAAGACGCATGGTGCCACCCAGATCGCTCTTCTCGGTACGGACTTCGACGTTACCGTCTTCGTCGCGCCATTCCGTAATCAGCGCCACGACAGGGTACTTACAGTCTGGCACAAATTCCGTAGAGTTCGCGTTTTCCATTCCCGCTACGTTGCGCGCAAATTCAATCAGCGCAACCTGCATACCCAGGCAGATGCCGAGGTATGGAATATTGTTTTCACGCGCATAGCGTGCAGTGGCGATCTTGCCTTCAACACCACGGTAGCCGAAGCCGCCAGGGATGAGAATCGCATCCAGATCTTTGAGAATTTCAACGCCGCGCGTTTCAACATCCTGCGAATCAATCAGCTTGATGTTGACGGAGACGCGATTCTTCAGACCACCGTGCTTCAGCGCCTCGATAACTGACTTATAGGCATCCGGCAGTTCAATATACTTGCCGACCATACCGATAGTCACTTCGCCGCCCGGATTGGCTTCTTCGTAAATCACCTGCTCCCATTCAGACAGGTTAGCTTCCGGACAGTTCAAGCTGAATCGTTTACAAATATAATCGTCCAGACCCTGTGATTTCAACAGGCCCGGGATTTTATAAATGGAATCGACGTCTTTCATTGAAATAACGGCTTTTTCAGGCACGTTACAGAACAATGCAATTTTCGCGCGTTCGTTCGCCGGAATCGCACGATCGGAACGGCAAACCAGGATATCAGGCTGAATACCGATGGAGAGCAACTCTTTAACGGAGTGCTGAGTCGGTTTGGTTTTCACTTCACCTGCTGCCGCCATGTAAGGCACCAGCGTCAGGTGCATGAACAGCGCGTTCTCACGACCAATATCTACCGCCAGCTGACGAATCGCTTCGAGGAACGGCAGGGATTCGATATCCCCTACGGTACCGCCGATTTCAACCAGCACAACGTCATGCCCTTCGCCACCGGCAAGGACACGCTCTTTAATGGCGTTAGTGATGTGTGGGATGACCTGCACGGTCGCGCCCAGGTAGTCACCACGGCGCTCTTTACGCAGAACGTCAGAGTAGATACGGCCAGTCGTAAAGTTGTTACGACGGGTCATTTTGGTACGGATGAAACGCTCGTAGTGGCCAAGATCCAGATCGGTTTCAGCGCCGTCTTCAGTAACGAACACTTCCCCGTGTTGGGTTGGGCTCATGGTGCCTGGATCGACGTTGATGTACGGATCCAGTTTCATCATGGTCACATTGAGGCCACGGGCTTCAAGAATGGCTGCGAGGGAGGCTGCGGCAATGCCTTTACCCAGAGAGGATACGACCCCGCCGGTCACAAAAATATAGTTCGTTGTCATGCTGAACCTGAGAAGTTAGGGTGAAACGATGGAATAACCAGGACGGGAAAGTAGTATACCCGAACACGACGAGCGCCACAAACTTTCATTCTCCGTCTCCTTCCCAGGCCATGACAAACATAAGGAGTGAGAAAATAGCCCCTTTTGGGTAAATGTTTTTGACACAAATCAAGCGCTTGTCATTTAAAAAATCACACAAATTGCGCTTGATCGCAAAATTTCGTTAGAGATCATGTTCCTGGCGTTTTACTTCCTGCCAGACTTCTTCCATCGCCTCGAGGTCAATGCCGCTCATTTCCAGGCCGCGCGAGGCCACAATGCGCTCAACTTCGCGGAAGCGACGTTCGAATTTAATGTTCGCTTTTTGCAGGGCGGTTTCCGCTTTTACACCGAGGTGGCGAGAAAGGTTGACGGTCGCGAACAGCAGATCGCCCATCTCCTCTTCCAGCTTTGCTTCATCCACAACGGCCTGCTGCGCTTCATGCATCACTTCGTCGATCTCTTCGTGCACTTTTTCCAGCACCGGGCCGAGAGAGGTCCAGTCAAACCCTACCGCCGAGCAGCGCTTTTGAATTTTGTGCGCGCGCATCAGCGCAGGAAGGTTCAGGGGAATGTCGTCCAGCGCCGAGTGCTGGGATTTTTCAGCGCGTTCGGCGCTTTTGATCTGCTCCCAGCGCGCCAGCACTTCCGCACTGTTGCCTGCGGAGGCATCGCCAAAGATATGCGGATGACGGCGCTCCAGCTTGTCGCTGATAGCGGCGCAGATGTCGTCAAAGTTAAAGCGCCCCTCTTCCTGCGCCATCTGTGCGTAGAACACCACCTGGAACAGCAGGTCGCCCAGCTCACCGCGCAGGTCGTCGAAATCTTCGCGCGAAATCGCGTCCAGCACTTCGTAGGTCTCTTCCAGCGTGTAAGGCGCAATGGTGGCGAAAGTCTGCTCTTTATCCCACGGGCAGCCGTTTTCCGGGTCGCGCAGGCGTTTCATGATGCCAAGCAGGCGGTCGATTTGAGTCATAGTTCTGTCCTGATGTCAAAATGCCGGGTGGCAGCGTTGCCTTACCCGGCCTACAGAAGAGGATGTTCAGCCGCCGTGCAGACGACGCGCGTCAATCACATCCGGCACCTGGTTCAGTTTACCGAGCACCCGGCCCAGCACCTGCAGGTTATAGATTTCGATGGTCATATCGATGGTGGCAAGCTGCTCGCGGGTATCGCTGCGGCTGGCAACGCCCAGCACGTTGACCTTCTCGTTGGCGAGAATGGTGGTGATGTCGCGCAGCAGGCCACTGCGGTCGTTGGCAGTGACGCGCACCACCAGCGAGTAGCCAGCGGAGTAGCTTTCACCCCAGACGGCTTCCACGATACGTTCCGGCGCATGCGATTGCAGCTCAGCAAGCTGATCACAGTCGGAGCGGTGAATTGAGATCCCGCGCCCCTGGGTGATAAAGCCGACAATATCGTCACCCGGTATCGGCTGGCAGCAGCGGGCAATATGGTGCATGAGGTTACCCACCCCTTCAACCACCACGCGGCCATTGTCCTTGCTGCGCTGCTGCGGAGCGTAGGTTTTCTGCTGGAGCTGTTTCAGCGCTGCCGCATCCTGCTCTGCCGCGCTTGGCTTGTTGAACTGCGCTTGCAGGAAGTTCACCATCTGGTTCAGGCGGATATCGCCGCCGCCAATCGCCGCTAACAGTTCGTCGAGCTCGTTGAAGTTGTAGCGCGGCAGCAGGAACTTCTCCGCCTCTTTCAGGTTTATCCCGATATGCTCCAGCTCGTCGTCAAGGATCTGACGACCGGCAAGGATATTCTTGTCACGATCCTGCTTGCGGAACCAGGCGTGAATTTTAGAGCGCCCGCGGCTGGTGGTCACGTAACCGAGGTTTGGATTCAGCCAGTCGCGGCTTGGGTTTGGCTGCTTCTGGGTGATGATTTCAATCTGGTCGCCCATCTGTAGCTGGTAGGTAAACGGTACGATACGTCCGCCGATCTTCGCCCCGATGCAACGGTGCCCCACGTCGCTGTGAATGTGGTAGGCGAAATCGAGCGGCGTAGAGCCTGCCGGCAGATCAACCACATCCCCTTTCGGGGTAAAGACGTAGACGCGATCGTCGAAGACCTGACTGCGCACTTCGTCGAGCATTTCGCCGGAGTCGGCCATCTCTTCCTGCCACGCAATCAGCTTACGCAGCCAGGCGATACGGTCCTCGTGTCCGGAGCGCGCGCCGCCGGAAGTGCCTTCTTTGTACTTCCAGTGCGCGGCGACGCCCAGTTCGGCGTCTTCGTGCATCTGTTTAGTACGGATCTGAATTTCCACAGTTTTGCCGCCGGGGCCGAGCACCACAGTGTGGATGGACTGATAGCCATTCGGTTTGGGGTTCGCGACGTAGTCATCGAACTCATCCGGCAGATGGCGGAAGTGAGTATGTACTATCCCCAGCGCGGCGTAGCAGTCCTGGAGACGCTCCGCCACGATACGCACGGCGCGCACGTCAAACAGCTCGTCAAAAGCGAGATGTTTCTTCTGCATTTTGCGCCAGATGCTGTAGATGTGCTTCGGACGCCCGTAGACCTCGGCGCGCACATTCTCCTCTTTCATCGACTGGCGCAGCCCGCTGACAAATTCCTCGATATAGTGCTCGCGGTCGATGCGGCGTTCGTGCAGCAATTTTGCAATGCGTTTGTATTCCGCCGGATGCAGATAGCGGAAGCAGTAATCTTCCAGCTCCCACTTCAGTTGCCCGATACCCAGACGGTTCGCCAGCGGCGCATAGATATTCGTACACTCTTTGGCGGCCAGGACGCGCTCGTCTTCCGGCGCATCCTTCACTTCGCGCAGATGGGCAACCCGTTCGGCCAGCTTGATCACCACGCAGCGAAAATCATCCACCATCGCCAGCAGCATGCGGCGGACGTTATCCACCTGCTCGGAAGAGACAGAATCCGTTTGTGCGGCTTTCAGTTGACGGATGGCGGCCATATCACGCACGCCGTGGATGAGCGCCACGACGGACTGGCCGACGCTTTCACGCAGCACGTCTTCCGTCACCACGTTAGCATCTGCCAGTGGGAACAGCAGTGCGGCCTGTAGCGTTTCGATATCCATGTTAAGCATGGAGAGAATTTCAACCATCTCCACGCCGCGCCACAACAGCAGTTCAGCGTCCGGATGCCCCTGCGTTGTGCGTAAACAATAGGCCCAGGTTTCGGTTAAGCGTTCACACGACTGCTGGCTGGAAATCCCCAGACTTGCGATCCATTTTTGAGGGTCAAACTCACCAGCTTTATTTAAATGTGCACTTCTTACCGCAACCATCGTCCTCTCCTTTAGGGACAAGGGCCTGTCGAAGTCGACAAGCCAAACTCATTAGATGTGCTCGAACAACACCATTGATTCCAGATGTCCAGTGTGCGGGAACATGTCCAGCATTGCCAGACGCCGAATCTGGTAACCCCCGCTCAATAATGCTTCGCTGTCACGGGCCAGCGTCGCCGGGTTACAGGAAACATAGACCACGCGTTCAGGCGCGAGTTTAATTATATGCTGCATCACGCCCGGCGCACCTGCGCGCGCCGGATCGAGCAGGATCTTATCAAAGCCCTGCTTAGCCCACGGTTGCTGAGTAACATCATCCTCAAGATTTTGATGAAAGAATGTCACATTTTGCAAGCCGTTCTGTTGGGCGTTCTCCAGGCCTTTCGCCACCAGCGCCTCAACGCCTTCCACCCCGACCACGCTTGCTGCTTTGCGGGCCAGCGGCAGGGTAAAGTTACCCATACCGCAGAACAGATCGAGCACCCGATCGGTGGGCTGGACGTCAAGCCACGCCAGCGCGTTCGCCACCATCTGCTGGTTCACGCCGTCATTGACCTGGATAAAATCCCGCGGGCTGAACGTTAAGCGTAGCCCGTCTGACGCATACCAGGGCGCGTCTCCGCTAACCTGCTCAAGTATCTCGCTTTGCGGCGCGAGGAAAAGCGCAAGCTCATGAGAATGCGAAAAGCGTTCCAGTTTTTCGCGATCTGCCCTGGACAGCGGTGCGGTGTGGCGCAGCACCATCAGCGGGCCGCCGTTGGCCAGCACCAGTTCGACATGGCCCAGCGAACGCACACCATCCAGCGATGCAAGACAGTGGTGCACGGCCGGGAGCAGTGCCTCAAGTTGGGGCACCAAAACAGGGCATTGCATGATGGAGACGATATCGCTGGAGCTGGCTTTGCGAAAACCCATCTCCAGCCTTTCAGTTTTTGGCTGGTAGCTTAGACTCAGGCGAGCGCGGCGACGGTAGCCCCACGGCTGGTCAGCGACAATGTCACTGACGTCATGTTTTAGCAGGCGGGCCAGCGCGTTGCTTTTACTTTTTTGCTGTAATTCTGTGCTGGCATGCTGTTGCTGACAGCCTCCGCAAACGCCAAAATGGGGGCAGCGAGGCGTCACGCGCTCCGGGCTATCATTAAGACGGCGCTTGACATGGCCGCGCGCATACTGGCGTTTGTCTTCCGTCAGCGTAATATCTGCGCGTTCTCCTGGCAGCAAACCTGTGATAAACAGTGTCTTACCCTTGTGACGCGCTACCCCCTGTCCAAAAGGATCGAGGTCAGAGGCTTCAACAGTTATGATCTGACGCGTCGTCACGCGTCGTTTTGCAGAGTAGAATTGCGCCATCGCCGAGATTGTTCTCAAATAAACATAATTAGCCTGATTGTCCCATAACGGAACTCCATGACCAACTACAGCCTGCGCGCGCGCATGATGATTTTGATCCTCGCTCCTACCGTTCTCATCGGTTTGCTGCTGAGCATTTTCTTTGTGGTGCATCGCTATAACGATTTGCAGAGACAGCTTGAAGATGCCGGGGCCAGCATTATCGAACCGCTGGCCGTTTCCAGCGAGTACGGAATGAACCTGCAAAACCGTGAATCCATTGGTCAGTTAATCAGCGTGCTGCACCGCCGTCATTCAGAGATTGTGCGCGCCATTTCCGTTTACGATGAGCATAACCGTCTTTTCGTCACCTCGAATTTCCATCTGGATCCCACGTCGCTGAAAATCCCGGAAGGTACCCCTTTCCCGCGTCATCTCACGGTCCTGCGGCGCGGCGATATCATGATCCTGCGCACGCCGATTATCTCAGAAAGCTATTCACCCGACGAATCCGCCCAGTCCGATGCGAAGTCCAGCAATAATATGCTGGGATATGCGGCGCTGGAGCTGGATCTCAAGTCGGTGCGGCTCCAGCAGTACAAAGAAATATTCATCTCCGGCGTGATGATGCTGTTCTGTATCGGCATCGCGTTGATCTTCGGCTGGCGGCTGATGCGCGACGTCACGGGGCCTATCCGTAACATGGTGAATACCGTTGACCGGATCCGCCGGGGTCAGTTGGACAGCCGCGTGGAAGGCTTCATGCTCGGCGAGCTGGATATGCTGAAAAACGGCATCAACTCAATGGCGATGTCGCTGGCGGCTTATCACGAAGAGATGCAGCACAACGTTGACCAGGCCACCTCTGACCTGCGCGAAACGCTGGAGCAGATGGAGATCCAGAACGTGGAGCTGGATCTGGCGAAAAAACGCGCTCAGGAGGCGGCCCGTATTAAGTCTGAGTTCCTGGCAAACATGTCACATGAGCTGCGCACGCCGCTGAACGGGGTGATTGGCTTCACCCGTCTGACGCTCAAAAGCGAGCTCAACCCGACCCAGCGTGACCACCTGCATACCATTGAACGCTCAGCCAACAACCTGCTGACCATTATTAACGACGTACTGGACTTCTCGAAGCTGGAAGCGGGCAAGCTGATTCTGGAGAGTATCCCCTTCCCGCTGCGCAGCACACTGGATGACGTGGTCACGCTTCTCGCCCACTCCTCGCATGATAAGGGGCTGGAACTGACGCTCAATATCAAAAATGACGTACCGGATAACGTCATTGGCGACCCGCTGCGCCTGCAACAGGTCATCACCAATCTGGTGGGCAACGCGATTAAGTTCACCGAGAGCGGCAACATCGACATTCTGGTCGAAAAAAGGGCGCTCAGTAATAATAAGGTCCAGATTGAAGTTCAGATCCGGGATACCGGCATCGGCATTCCGGAGCGCGATCAGTCGCGTCTGTTCCAGGCGTTCCGCCAGGCCGATGCGAGCATTTCCCGTCGGCACGGCGGAACGGGCCTGGGTCTGGTGATCACCCAAAAGCTGGTGAAAGAGATGGGAGGCGATATCTCCTTCCACAGCCAGCCTAACCGGGGCTCGACCTTCTGGTTCCATATCAATCTTGATCTTAATCCGAACGTGCAAACCGACGGTCCGGTCACCGACTGCCTGAAAGGGATGCGTCTGGCCTATGTGGAACCGAACGCCGCCGCGGCGCAGTGTACGCTGGATGTATTAAGCAGCACGCCGCTGGAGGTGGTCTACAGCCCGACCTTCTCCGCGCTGGCGAACGATCATTACGATATTCTTTTGCTGGGGATTCCGGTGACATTTACCGGAGAACTGACCATGCAGCAGGAACGGCTGGCAAAGGCTGCCTCAATGACGGACTACCTGCTGCTGGCTCTGCCGTGCCACGCCCAAATCAACGCCGAAGAGCTTAAAAACGACGGGGCGGCGGCATGTCTGCTGAAACCCCTCACCGCCACACGGCTGTTACCTGCGTTGACTGAATATTGCCGTCTGACGCATCAGTCCCTGCCGCTGGAAAACGACGAACATAAGCTGCCGATGACAGTGATGGCCGTGGATGATAACCCGGCAAACCTTAAGCTGATTGGCGTGCTGCTTGAGGATCAGGTTCAGCACGTTGAACTGTGTACCAGCGGCGCCGAAGCCGTAGAACAAGCCAAACAGATGCAGTTTGACCTGATCCTAATGGATATTCAGATGCCGGGCATGGATGGCATCCGCGCCTGCGAATTAATTCGTCAGCTTCCGCACCAGCAGCAGACGCCGGTGATTGCCGTGACGGCGCACGCGATGGCGGGACAAAAAGAGAAACTGCTGGGTGCGGGCATGAACGATTATCTGGCGAAACCGATTGATGAAGAGAAGCTGCACAGCCTGCTGCTGCGCTACAAACCGGGGCACATTGGCGGGACGTACACCATTTCAGCTGAATCGCCGGAAATCAGCGTTAACCAGAATGCCACGTTTGACTGGCAACTGGCGCTGCGCCAGGCAGCAGGCAAAGCCGATCTGGCCCGCGATATGCTGCAAATGCTGGTGGACTTCCTGCCTGAGATCCGTAACAAGGTTGAAGAACAGCTGGTGGGCGAAAACCCTGAAGGGCTGCTGGAGGCCATCCATAAACTGCACGGTAGCTGCGGCTACAGCGGCGTGCCGCGGTTGAAAAATCTCTGCCAGTTGCTTGAACAGCAGCTCCGCGCGGGTACGCCAGAATCCGATCTTGAGCCGGAGTTTCTGGAGCTGCTGGACGAGATGGACAACGTGACGCGGGAAGCGATGAAGGTGTTGGGAAGCTAAGAAAAAGCCCGGTGGCGCTTCGCTTACCGGGCCTACAGGAGCACGAACGTTAACGCGACATCCCCTGCCCCACCTTTATGGCCGCCGCAATATTCCTTGCGGCCATCTGTACATTCTGTTGCGCATTTTCCAGCGCATCCTCCAGCGAGCAGATGGTGTAAATCACGCTGAATACCGCATCCAGTCCGTGCTCGTGCACCACGCCAACATCCGCCGTCAGGCTGCCGGCAATGCCGATAACCGGTTTGTTATAGCGTTTCGCGACTCTCGCCACGCCAACGGGCACTTTGCCGTGGATCGTCTGGCTGTCGATACGCCCTTCGCCCGTGATCACCAGATCGGCGTCCGCGACCTGTTCATCGAGATGCAGGGCATCGGTGACAATCTCAATCCCCCGACGAAGCTGTGCCCCGCAAAATGCATACAGCGCCGCCCCCATTCCGCCAGCTGCTCCGCCCCCCGCCAGGTTTAAGACGTCAATGTCCAGATCCCTGGCGATAATGTTTGCGTAATGCGCAAGCGCGTTGTCCAGCGTCCTGACCATCTCCGGCGTCGCCCCTTTCTGCGGACCGAATACCGCAGAAGCGCCAGTCTCGCCAATCAGGGGGTTGGTCACATCGCAGGCCACTTCAATTCGACAGTCTGCCAGCCGCTCATCCAGCCCACTAAGATCGATATGCGCAAGGCTTGCCAGTTCGCCGCCGCCCGGCCCAACGGGCTGTGCTTTCGCATCCAGCAGTTTTACGCCCAGCGCCTGCACCATGCCTGCGCCACCGTCATTGGTCGCGCTGCCTCCAATGCCAATAATGATATGCTTAACGCCCGCATCCAGCGCATGACGGATCAGTTCCCCGGTCCCCCACGAGGTGGTGATTAACGGGTTACGCTTTGCAGGAGCAACAAGCTCCAGACCGCTCGCGGCCGCCATCTCGATAAACGCGCTTTTCCCGTCTCCGGATAACCCGAAAAACCCTTCCACGTGTTCTCCCAAAGGCCCGGTAACGGGAACATGGACAAGACGCCCATGGGTGGCTGCCACCATCGCTTCCACCGTCCCTTCGCCACCATCGGCAACCGGTAATTTGACGTACTCCGCTGAGGGGAAAATTTCGCGAAAACCGATCTCTATCGCTGTCGCCACCTCCAGCGCGCTCAAGCTTTCCTTATACGAGTCCGGAGCGATAACAATTTTCATAAGCCATCCTTACGCATGTTAGTTACGTTAAGCATACACCACGTAAGGGACCGCCCATGGGAGCGGTCCCAGTTGGCTTATCGTACCATGCACGGACGTTTATTGTCGAATGACCACTCTGGGATCAGGTACTGCATCGCCAGCGCATCATCACGTGCGCCCAGCCCGTGTTTCTGGTAAAGCTCGTGCGCTTTCATGACCTGATCCATATCCAGTTCAACGCCCAGCCCCGGCGTAGCTGGAACCTGCACCATCCCCCCCTTGATCTCAAACGGCTGTTTGGTCAGGCGCTGATTGCCCTCCTGCCAGATCCAGTGGGTGTCGATAGCGGTAATGTTGCCCGGCGCAGCAGCCGCTACGTGGGTGAACATCGCCAGCGAGATGTCGAAGTGGTTGTTGGAGTGCGAGCCCCAGGTCAGGCCGAACTCATGGCACATCTGCGCCACGCGAACCGAGCCCTGCATCGTCCAGAAGTGCGGGTCTGCCAGCGGAATATCCACCGATTGCAGCGAGAGCGTGTGCCCCATCTGGCGCCAGTCGGTCGCGATCATGTTGGTGGCGGTTGGCAGCCCGGTGGCGCGACGGAACTCCGCCATCACTTCACGTCCAGAGAACCCCTGCTCTGCGCCGCACGGATCTTCCGCGTAGGCCAGCACGCCTTTGAGCTGCTTACCAATTTTGATCGCCTCATCAAGGGACCAGGCACCGTTCGGATCCAGCGTGACGCGCGCCTGCGGGAAGCGCTTCGCCAGCGCGGCAATCGCCTCAGCTTCTTCTTCACCCGCCAGTACGCCGCCTTTCAGCTTGAAGTCATTAAAGCCATATTTTTCATACGCGGCTTCAGCCAGGCGCACCACCGCATCCGGGGTCATCGCTTCATCGTGACGCACACGATACCAGTCGCATTTTTCGTCCGGCTGGCTCTGGTACGGCAGCGGGGTGAGTTTGCGGTTGCCGATAAAGAACAGGTAGCCGAGCATTTCCACTTCGCTGCGCTGTTGGCCGTCCCCCAGCAGGGAGGCGACATTGACGCCCAGATGCTGGCCTAACAGATCCAGCATCGCGGCTTCAATGCCCGTGACCACGTGGATAGTGGTACGCAGATCAAACGTTTGCAGACCACGGCCACCCGCATCACGATCGGCAAAGGTCGTACGCACGCTGGTCAGCACATTTTTGTACTCGCCCAGCGTTTTACCTACCACCAGCGGAATGGCGTCCTCCAGCGTTTTACGGATCTTCTCCCCGCCCGGGATTTCACCGACACCGGTATGCCCTGAGTTGTCCTTGATCACCACAATATTACGGGTGAAGAACGGCGCATGGGCGCCGCTCAGGTTCATCAGCATGCTGTCATGTCCCGCGACAGGAATGATCTGCATGGAGGTGACTACAGGGGTAGAAAATGTGCTCATCGTTCGATCCTTTTATCAGTGACGTCCAAATACAGGGCGCTTACGGTCAAATGTCCAGCCGGGGATAAGGTACTGCATCGGGCCTGCGTCGTTGCGCGCGCCGCCCGGCAGTTTTTTATACGCTTCATGCGCCTTGTGGATCTGATCCCAGTCAAGCTCCACGCCCAGCCCCGGCGTATCCGGTACGGCAATGGTGCCGTTTTTGATTTCAAGTGGATTTTTGGTCAGGCGCGCTTCGCCTTCCTGCCAGATCCAGTGCGTATCGATGGCGGTCGGGTTACCCGGCGCCGCCGCGCCAACGTGGGTAAACATCGCCAGCGAAATGTCGAAATGGTTATTGGAGTGGCAGCCCCAGGTGAGCCCCCAGTCATCGCACAGCTGCGCCACGCGCACCGCGCCGGAAAGGGTCCAGAAGTGCGGATCAGCCAGCGGTATGTCCACCGCATTCAGCATCACCGCGTGGCCCATTTCGCGCCAGTTAGTGGCGATCATGTTGGTCGCAACCGGCAGCCCGGTAGCGCGGCGGAATTCGGCCATCACCTCGCGGCCAGAAAAGCCCTGCTCGGCGCCGCACGGATCTTCCGCGTAGGTCAGCACGTCGCCCAGTCCTTTGCACAGCGCGATAGCTTCATCCAGCCGCCAGGCGCCGTTCGGATCGACGGTGATGCGTGCCTCCGGGAAGCGTTTTTTCAACGCGCGCACGCTGTCAATCTCCTGTTCGCCCGGCAGAACGCCGCCTTTCAGCTTGAAGTCTTTAAAGCCGTAGCGATCCTGCGCCGCCTCTGCCAGGCGTACCACCGCCTCGCCAGAGAGCGCTTCCTGATGACGCAGGTGATACCACGCGTGGCTGCCCGGCGAGCGCTCCAGATACGGCAGATCGGTTTTCGTCCGGTCGCCAACGTAGAACAGATAGCCCAGCACCGTTACTGCATCACGCTGTTTGCCTGGCCCCAGCAGTTCGCAGACCGGCACGTTCAGCGCCTTGCCCAGTAAATCAAGGAGAGCCGCCTCCAGCGCCGCCACCGCGTTAACGCGCAGTTCAAACGTCCAGGCGCCTTTGCCGAAGGTATCAAAATCAGCCGACTGGTTGCCCTTATGCACCTGCTGAACCACCTTGTTCAGGCGGGCGACCTCCTGCCCAACCACCTGCGGGATGGCGTCGACCAGCGTCTGGTAAATCACCTCTCCGCCAGGCGCTTCCCCGACGCCGGTATTCCCTGCGCTGTCGGTCAGCACCACGATGTTGCGGGTGAACCAGGCGTTATGCGCGCCGCCAATGTTGAGCAGCATGCTGTCCTGACCCGCCACCGGGATGACTTTCATCTCCGTCACGATCGGGCTTGATTGCGTTGTCATCATCCGCGCTCCCCAACAGGTTTCAGTTCGATTCGTTTGATGTCCCCCACCAGCACCAGGTAACTGAGTACCGCCACCAGCGCATGGACGCCTACATAAATCAGCGCACCATTGAAGGAGCCGGTGGTGCCGACGATGTAACCGATAGCGATTGGGGTGACAATGCCGGAAATGTTGCCAAACATGTTGAACAGACCGCCGCTCAGGCCGCTGATCTCTTTCGGCGCGGTATCTGCCATCACCGCCCAGCCCAGCGCGCCGATGCCTTTACCGAAGAAGGCCATCGCCATAAAGCCGATAATCATCCACTCCGCGCTGACGTAGTTACAGAACACCATGGTCATGGAGAGCAGCATGCCGAGCACGATTGGCGTTTTACGCGCAATATTCAGCGAACCGGTGCGACGCATCAGCCAGTCGGAGATGACCCCGCCGAGCACCCCGCCCACGAAGCCGCAGATGGCTGGCACAGAGGCGACAAAACCCGCCTTCAGAATCGACATCCCGCGCGCCTGCACCAGGTAAACCGGGAACCAGGTGATGAAGAAGTAGGTTAAGGCGTTAATGCAGTACTGGCCGAGATAGATACCGATCATCATCCGTGAGCCGACGAGCTGTTTGATCTGCCCCCATTTCTGGCTGAACGGGACTTTTGCTTTCTGGGTTTTCTGATCCATGTTGATCAGCGCCCCGCCTTCAGCAATGTAGTCCAGCTCTTTCTTGTTCACGCCCGGGTGCTGGTTTGGTTCGTGGATCACTTTCAGCCAGATAAAGCTGATGACGATCCCCAGCCCGCCCATGAAGAAGAAGACGTGCGACCAGCCCACTTCGTGCGTCAGCCAGCCCATAATTGGCGCGAAAATAACCGTCGCAAAGTATTGCGCCGAGTTAAAGATTGCTACCGCCGTTCCCCTCTCCTGCGCCGGGAACCAGGCGGCCACAATGCGGCTGTTGCCCGGGAAAGATGGCGCTTCCGCTAAACCCACCAGGAAGCGGAGGGTAAAGAGCGCAATGATAATGCCGAAGCCGCTGAAGATATCCACGAAGCCCTGTAACAGGGTAAACATCGACCAGATGAAAATGGACCAGAAATAGACCCGTTTTGAGCCAAAGCGGTCCAGCAGCCAGCCGCCAGGGATTTGGCCGATTACGTAGGCCCATGAAAATGCGGAGAAAACATAACCCATACCCACCGGATCAAGTCCGATGTCCTTTGCCATCTCAGAGCCGGCAATGGATAACGTGGCACGGTCGCCGTAGTTGAAAGAGGTGACGATAAACAGCATCACCACTATCCAGTATCGGGCGTTGGTGCGCTTCTCAGCGCTGCTCGCCGCGTGGCTTAATGTACTCATTATTGCACTCCTGAAACATAGCTTTCGCCTGGTTCATTCTGTACAGCACCTGTAGGGTAATCAGAATGAGAGATTTGTGTTTGGTTTTGGTACGGCCCGAAGCCGTTTTATAGTGACGGGAAAAGTATATGAAGGAGTGACCGGTTCTCTCACCGTGCAGGAACACAACATTGACGGGCGTGGGGAACGTGGTTTGGGGCATAAGCCCAAAGTGGTGGAAGATACTTCACGGAATTGAGGATATGGTGCAGCTTCGTTGCCGGGTGGCGGCTACGCCCTACCCGGCCTACAGCTCGTATAGTACAGGGTTAGTTCAGGAGCGTGGCCCAATGTTCAACCCAGGGATTTGACTCGCTTTCCGGTTCGGGGTGCTCGCCAGCATCAATCAGTAACATCTCGCCGACCCGCTGAGCGTGCTGTTCCTGCAACAGCGCGTCGAACTGCTTACCGCCGCCGCAGAAATTGGCGTAAGAGCTATCGCCGAGGGCGATGATGCCATAGTGAACATCTGGCTGATAGCCAAGCTGGTCTTTAATGCCCTGGAAAAGCGGGACGATGCTGTCCGGGAGATCGCCCTGCCCGGTGGTGGAGGTCACCACCAGAATGTATTTATCTTTATACTTTTCCCAGTCCGCCAGCTCCGGGTCTTCATAGACCGTTGCTTTATGGCCCTGATTGACGAGGATTGCTTCTGCTTCCTCCGCAACCAGCAGCGAGTTGCCGTACATCGTGCCGACAAAAATACCTACTTCAGCCATGCTTTGCTCCCGTCATTATTGCGCTTGCTGTTCATCCTGAACGTTGCCTGCGGCAAACTCAACCCTTTCATTTTCGGGGAGTTGTCCCAGCCAGCCAAACTGTGACAGCGCCTGCATCCAGACCTCGTCCAGCCCCGCGCGAATAGTCAGCGGTTCGCCGGTAAACGGGTGCGTCAGGCTTAGCTCGCTGGCGTGCAGCATCAGTCGGTTACAGCCAAAGTGCTCTGCCGCGCTGCGGTTCTGCCGCAGATCGCCGTGCTTGCTGTCGCCGATAATTGGGTGGCGCAGATGTGCAAGGTGGCGGCGAAGCTGGTGCTTGCGCCCGGTTTTGGGCAAAAGCTCAACCAGACTGTATCGCGTAGTGGGAAATTTGCTGGTCGCCACCGGCAGTTCTGTGGTCGCCATACCGCGATAGTCGGTCACCGCAGGCTGCGGACCTTTATCTTCGCGGGCAAATTTATCGGCGATTTTATCCAGTTCCTCCACCAGCGGATAATCCAGCGTGGCGGAATCCGTCAGCCAGCCGCGCACAATGGCGTGGTAGCGCTTCTGGATCTGGTGCTGTTCAAACTGCTGCGACAGCAGGCGCCCGGCCTCACTGGAAAGCCCCATCAGCAGAACGCCAGAGGTTGGCCGATCCAGACGGTGGGCAGTAAAGACGTGCTGACCGATTTGGTCGCGCACGGTTTGCATAACAACCACTTTCTCATCGCGATCGAGCCAGCTTCGGTGTACCAGCCAGCCGGACGGTTTATTCACCGCCACCAGCCACTCATCCTGATACAGGATCTCAAGCGTCATGCATCGTCACCGGCGAAAAGCGTATCCAGCTTTTCCAGCTCAACCAACATAACGTCGCGCGCCGGGTGGGTCGCCTCCAGCGCCATTTCGTAATAGGGAGAGACGGCAAACGCCTGGGGCAACGCGTGTCCCCCTTCCAGCAGCGCGTGCATGCGCGGAATTAATACCCACTGGAGCCATTCGAATGGAGACAGCGTATCCAGACAAAACGGCTGGGTGCTGGCGAACGCGTCTGGCTGCGGCGCACTTTCCTGCCACAGCTGATGCTGGCGCATAAGGGCTTCGATGGCGTGCAACTGCGCACGAACGCTATCGTGATGCGTCATAGTAACCTCAACTGAAAAACGGAATGGCGCGAAGCATAGCATTGCGGAAGACAGAAATAAAAAAAGGGAGCACTGTAAAAACAGTGCTCCCGGTTCGTTTCGCAGCATTCCAGCTACAATACGTGCTCCCTGCTCATCCGTGACAACTTTTCCTGATGCCCGAAGGCCTGGTCATCCCTTTACCTTTTGCTTCCTGCTCACATCATCCTGACGTGTAGGTTTCGTCCTGAAACGTCCTGGCCATCCTGACCCACCGACCATCCTGACCGGCTCACGTTCTCCTTCCTGGAGGTGTCCCTTACGCATCCTGCGTGATCCACTTTGCTTCATCCTGAAGCCTTCCTGCGGCGTCGTCCTGACGTGTTCCTGGTGAGAAACGCCATCATCCTGATGTTCGTTTCTCGCGTCGGCATCCTGTCGACACAGATAGAATCCGCTATTCTGCCTCGTCTTACAACCCACCCTGTGAGCAAGGTAAGCCTGGCGAAACGGGGATAATCGTTTCAGGAAATCGCTAACCTGTTGAAAGGGAAACTAATATTAATCTGAAATCTCTAAGACAATGCTAATTGTTTCGGCGATGTCTCACAGTGCGTGTAAGAGATCTCTCACACGTCCAGTAGCATCATGGATTACAGAAGCGGCTCAAGTCGGGTAAGAAAATCCGCAAGAGAAGGCGCGAGAACGTCGCGATTGCGGGTGCCGAGCGTCTCTTTAATGACCTCGCCAGACAGGTTGCAGACTGAAATGACGTCCAGTTCACTGTCGAGCGTCGCAATAAAGAGAGTCGGGGAGAGCTTAAGGCGTTTTTGCGTGACCAGGTGACCAATGAGGTTTTCCTGAACGCGTTGAAGATCGTCTTCGCTCCAGGTTTGCAGCAGCGTCAGCGGCTGTCCTGCAAAACATGCAGTCATATCCCCGGCAAACTGCGTGGTATAAATTGCATGAAGCGCAGGTTGTATCACAATGTCCATTGCGCGTTCAACCGCATTTACATTCTGCTCGCCCGTGAACGGTTTCGGTTGCCAGATAACGTAATCATCCTGCGAAGCGATAATGCACGGTGACGGCACGCCATATAAGTCAGTACTTTGCGGCCACGTCCCCCGCTTTTCATGCCAGGCATCGCAATAGCGGGTCGTGAAGGACGTCAGGGCATTTGCAGTTTCGATATCCACCGATTTCTCTCTTCTTGTAAGACAGGATAAACTCAGCCCCTAAGTGTACCTGTAAAGTGGCTATGAAACATGTCTTACGAAAATCATCAGGCGTTAACGGGCTTAACGCTGGGTAAATCGACCGATTACCGCGACACCTACGACGCAAGCCTGCTTCAGGGTGTGCCGCGCAGTCTGAACCGCGATCCGCTTGGCCTTCATGCCGACGCGCTGCCGTTCGTCGGCGGCGACATCTGGACGCTGTACGAACTCTCCTGGCTGAATGCGCGCGGTCTGCCGCAGGTGGCCGTGGGCCATGTCGAGCTGGATTACGCCAGCGTAAACCTGGTCGAATCCAAGAGCTTTAAGCTCTATCTCAACAGCTTTAACCAGACCAAATTTAACAGCTGGGACGAGGTACAACAGACGCTTGAACGTGATTTAAGCGCGTGCGCGCAGGGGAACGTAACCGTCTCGTTATACCGTCTGCATGAGCTTGAAGGTCAGCCCATCGCCCATTTCCACGGCACCTGCATCGACGATCAGGACATTGATGTGGAGAGCTACGAATTTAGCACCGACTATCTGGAAAACGCGGCGGGCGGAAAAGTGGTCGACGAAACGCTGGTCAGCCATCTGCTGAAATCCAACTGCCTTATCACCCATCAGCCGGACTGGGGCTCGGTACAGATCCAGTATCGCGGCCCGCAGATTGACCGGGAAAAGTTGCTTCGTTACCTGGTGTCATTCCGTCATCACAACGAATTCCACGAGCAGTGCGTGGAACGCATCTTCAATGACATACAGCGTTTCTGCCAGCCCGAAAAGCTGAGCGTTTATGCCCGCTATACCCGTCGCGGCGGCCTGGACATTAACCCATGGCGCACCAATACCGATTTTGTGCCTGCCACCGGACGGCTGGTGCGCCAGTAAGATAAATATTTTCACAATATGCGGGCGGTATTCCGCCCGAAGTGTTGTGAAACGTCATAAGCCAGGGCTATTGTAATCAACAGGGAAAGACGATAATCGTCCCATAAGGAGCTCACTTGATTACACATATTAGCCCGCTTGGCTCTATGGATATGTTGTCGCAACTGGAAGTGGACATGCTTAAACGCACCGCCAGTAGCGACCTGTATCAACTGTTTCGTAACTGTTCACTTGCTGTACTGAACTCCGGAAGCCTGACCGACAACAGTAAAGAGCTGCTGTCCCGCTTCGAAAGTTTTGATATCAATGTGCTGCGCCGCGAGCGCGGGGTGAAGCTGGAAGTGATCAACCCGCCGGAAGAGGCGTTTGTCGATGGGCGTATTATTCGCTCACTTCAGGCCAACCTTTTTGCCGTGCTGCGCGACATCCTGTTTGTTAACGGACAGATCAGCAACGCCGGTCGTTTCCAGCATCTCGATCTGGAAAGCTCCGTTCATATCACCAACCTGGTTTTCTCCATTCTGCGTAACGCCCGCGCCCTGCACGTTGGCGAAGCGCCGAACATGGTCGTCTGCTGGGGTGGTCACTCCATTAACGAAACCGAATACCTGTACGCCCGCCGCGTGGGTAATCAGCTCGGCCTGCGCGAGCTGAACATCTGTACCGGCTGCGGTCCTGGCGCGATGGAAGCGCCGATGAAAGGCGCGGCAGTAGGACACGCGCAGCAACGCTATAAAGAAGGCCGTTTTATCGGCATGACCGAGCCGTCGATCATCGCCGCTGAGCCGCCTAACCCGCTGGTTAACGAACTGATTATTATGCCGGATATCGAAAAACGTCTTGAGGCGTTTGTCCGTATCGCGCACGGCATTATCATCTTCCCGGGCGGCGTAGGTACGGCGGAAGAACTGCTTTATCTGCTCGGGATCCTGATGAACCCGGCCAACAAAAATCAGGTTCTGCCGCTGATTCTGACCGGCCCGAAAGAGAGCGCCGACTACTTCCGCGTGCTGGACGAGTTTATCGTGCATACGCTGGGGGAAGACGCGCGCCGTCACTACCGCATTATTATTGACGATGCCGCAGAAGTGGCCCGTCAGATGAAAAAAGCGATGCCGCTGGTGAAAGAGAACCGTCGTGATACCGGGGATGCCTACAGCTTTAACTGGTCCATCCGTATCGCACCGGATCTCCAGATCCCCTTCGAGCCGTCGCATGAGAACATGGCGAACCTCAAACTCTATCCGGATCAGCCGGTGGAAGTACTGGCAGCTGACCTGCGTCGCGCCTTCTCTGGCATCGTGGCGGGGAACGTGAAGGAGGTGGGGATCCGCGCGATTGAGGAGTTCGGGCCGTATAAAATCCACGGTGACCCGGAGATGATGCGCCGCATGGATGACATGCTGCAGGGCTTTGTGGCTCAGCATCGCATGAAACTTCCGGGTTCTGCCTATATTCCCTGTTACGAAATCATCAAATAAAGCGTCCTTTCCCTCCTCTCAAGCCGGATTGTCATCCGGCTTTTTTATTAGTGATGTAATTCATAGCGATCTTCAATGTTATTAACAAATCTGGCGCCCGCGCAAACGATTACCTCGTTTTTGAAACCGTAAATAATCAGCCTTAATCGAAATTACCTGCCAGAAAATCCTAAAATCCTATTTCTTTACAGCGAAAGACACCTATCTCGCGGGTCAGCCTTTTCGAAAACATGTCGTTAATGGTAGCCTTCGCGCCCGTAAATCCTCTTTGATGTTTTTTTAACAGATAAATGGTCTAAATATGCCCACATCATAAGTGGATTATTGCATTTGGGATCGCGATCACTGATAGATTCATAACGAGAATGTATCTTTCCGCCCGCCAATAGTTACGGGCAAAAATTATTAAAAAACCGTCACTGAACGAATTTCATATTACCGTCAGGCACTTTTTCATCGGATTTGACTAAAAACCTGACAATTTGCTTCCTCCAGGAGATACAGATGGAAACCACTCAAACCAGCATCGTTGCTTCGATTGAATCCCGAAGCGGTTGGCGCAAAACGGATACCATGTGGATGCTTGGCCTGTACGGCACGGCAATCGGCGCTGGTGTACTGTTCCTTCCTATCAACGCAGGTGTCGGCGGTCTGATCCCGCTGATCATCATGGCCATCATCGCCTTTCCGATGACCTTCTTTGCACACCGCGGCCTGACCCGCTTCGTGCTGTCCGGTAAAAACCCGGGCGAAGACATTACTGAAGTCGTTGAAGAACACTTCGGCGTCGGCGCAGGTAAGCTGATTACCCTGCTCTACTTCTTCGCGATTTACCCGATTCTGCTGGTGTATAGCGTTGCTATCACCAACACCGTTGAAAGCTTCATGATGCACCAGCTGCAGATGACCCCGCCGCCGCGTGCGATCCTGTCCCTGATCCTGATCGTCGGTATGATGACCATCGTGCGCTTTGGCGAGCAGATGATTGTCAAAGCGATGAGCGTGCTGGTATTCCCGTTTGTTGCAGCCCTGATGGTGCTGGCGCTGTACCTGATCCCACAGTGGAACGGCGCTGCGCTGGAAACTCTGTCTCTGAGCAGCGCATCCGCAACCGGTAACGGCCTGCTACTGACCCTGTGGCTGGCGATCCCGGTAATGGTGTTCTCCTTCAACCACTCGCCAATCATCTCCTCCTTCGCGGTGGCGAAGCGTGAAGAGTACGGCAATGGTGCAGAGAAGAAGTGCTCCAGCATCCTGGCTCGCGCACACATCATGATGGTACTGACAGTTATGTTCTTCGTGTTCAGCTGCGTGCTGAGCCTTTCCCCGGCGGATCTGGCGGCGGCGAAAGAGCAGAACATCTCTATTCTGTCCTACCTGGCAAACCACTTTAACGCACCGCTGATTGCGTGGATGGCACCGATCATCGCGATTATCGCCATCACCAAATCCTTCCTGGGCCACTACCTGGGTGCACGTGAAGGCTTCAACGGTATGGTGATTAAATCTCTGCGCGGTAAAGGCAAGAGCATTGAAATCAACCGTCTGAACAAAATCACCGCGCTGTTCATGCTGGTGACCACCTGGGCGGTAGCCACCCTGAACCCAAGCATTCTGGGCATGATTGAAACCCTGGGCGGCCCGATTATCGCGATGATTCTGTTCCTGATGCCGATGTACGCGATTCAGAAAGTGCCAGCGATGCGTAAATACAGCGGCCATATCAGCAACGTGTTCGTTGTTGTGATGGGTCTGATTGCCATCTCCGCTATTTTCTACTCGCTGTTCAGCTAATACCTCCTGCGCCGTCTGCGGATGGCGCACTCCTCCCCTCTGACTGAAGCAATGGACGCATCATGATTAGCGTATTCGATATCTTCAAAATCGGTATTGGTCCTTCCAGCTCTCACACCGTCGGACCAATGAAAGCCGGTAAACAATTCACGGATGACTTGATTGCACGCGGCATTTTGCACGACATCACCCGCGTGGTTGTCGATGTATACGGTTCCCTTTCCCTGACCGGTAAAGGCCACCATACCGATATTGCCATTATCATGGGGCTGGCGGGTAACCTGCCGGATACCGTTGATATTGACTCCATTCCTGGCTTTATCCAGGACGTGAACACCCATGGTCGTTTGCTGCTGGCCAACGGCGAGCACGAAGTTGAATTTCCGGTTGACCACTGCATGAATTTCCATGCGGATAACCTGTCGCTGCACGAAAACGGCATGCGCATTACCGCGCTGGTCGGCGATAAAGCGGTTTACAGCCAGACGTATTACTCCATCGGCGGCGGGTTTATCGTCGACGAAGACCATTTTGGTCAAACCAACGGCTCCGCCGTTGAGGTGCCGTACCCGTACAAAAACGCGGCCGATTTACAGCGTCACTGCCAGGAGACAGGCCTTTCTCTCTCCGGCCTGATGATGAAAAACGAGCTGGCCCTGCACAGCAAAGAGGAGCTGGAACAGCACTTCGCAAACGTCTGGGAAGTGATGCGCAGCGGCATTGAGCGCGGGATCACCACCGAAGGCGTGCTGCCGGGGAAACTGCGTGTTCCACGTCGTGCGGCTGCGCTGCGTCGCATGCTGGTCAGCACCGACAAAACCACCACCGACCCGATGGCCGTTGTCGACTGGATCAACATGTTCGCGCTGGCGGTGAACGAAGAGAACGCCGCGGGTGGCCGCGTCGTCACCGCGCCAACCAACGGGGCGTGCGGCATTGTTCCGGCGGTCCTGGCGTATTACGACAAGTTTATCCGTGAAGTGAATGCAAACTCACTCGCGCGGTATATGCTGGTCGCCAGTGCGATTGGCTCACTGTACAAGATGAACGCCTCGATTTCCGGCGCGGAAGTGGGCTGTCAGGGTGAAGTGGGCGTAGCCTGCTCTATGGCGGCGGCGGGTCTGGCCGAATTGCTGGGCGCAAGTCCTGCGCAGGTTTGTATTGCGGCGGAAATCGGCATGGAACATAACCTGGGGCTGACCTGCGATCCGGTCGGCGGACAGGTCCAGGTGCCATGCATCGAGCGTAACGCCATCGCCTCTGTGAAAGCGGTGAACGCGGCCCGTATGGCGCTGCGCCGCACCAGCGAACCGCGCGTGTGTCTCGACAAGGTTATCGAAACCATGTACGAAACCGGTAAAGATATGAACGCCAAATACCGCGAAACCTCCCGCGGTGGCCTGGCGATGAAGATCGTTACCTGCGATTAAGCCTCTCAGGAAGCCTCGTTTTGCGAGGCTTCTTCCTGTTTTCCCCACCATTCATAGTTTCATGCTGCGCTCAGTGTTACCCTTCCCCCATTAGACAGAAGGGAGATTATCTGTGGCCATTCATTTGCTTATCGTCGATGCGCTTAACCTGATTCGCCGTATTCACGCGGTACAGGGCACCCCCTGCAAGGACACCTGTTTACACGCGCTGGAGCAGCTCATTCGCCATAGCGAACCCACCCACGCTGTTGCCGTATTCGACGATGAAGCACGCAATACCGGCTGGCGGCACCAGCGCCTGCCGGACTACAAAGCCGGGCGTGCGCCAATGCCGGACGATCTGCACGCCGAAATGCCCGTTATACGCGCGGCCTTTGAACAGCGCGGCGTTCCGTGCTGGGGCGCACACGGTAATGAGGCTGACGATTTAGCCGCAACGCTGGCGGTTAAAGTGGCAAGCGCCGGGCATCAGGCGACTATCGTTTCAACCGACAAAGGCTACTGCCAGCTGCTCTCTCCAACGGTCCGCATCCGCGACTACTTTCAAAAACGCTGGCTGGACGCACCATTTATTGCCAGCGAGTTTGGCGTATCGCCTGAGCAATTGCCGGATTACTGGGGGCTGGCGGGGATCAGCAGCTCCAGAGTGCCGGGTGTCGCCGGTATTGGACCCAAAAGTGCCGCACAGCTGCTGACGGAGTTTCAGAATCTGGAAGGGATTTACGCAAGGCTTGAGGAAGTGCCGGAAAAATGGCGCAAGAAGCTGGAGGCGAATAAAGAGATGGCGTTTATCTGCCGGGAAATCGCAACGCTACAGACGGATTTACAGCTGGACGGGAATTTACAGCAGTTAAGGTTAGAACGTTAAAACAACTACACGATTTTGTAGGCCCGGTAAGCGCAGCGCCACCGGGCGTTACAAACGTTATCGCTCGTCGCGACGCCCACCCACGGCCGCCCACCAGCGACGGATATGCACCGTCACTTCTTCACGGTCGTGATACAGCTGACGCGCCTGGATTTCCGCGTTAATCCCGTGTTCGTCCAGTTGCTGCTGAATATAAGCCAGGTTCTGCGACACCTCTTCGTAACGCTTTTTCATCGGCAGCTTGAGGTTGAAAATCGTCTCACGACACCAGCCGTTCACCAGCCAGGAGGCCATCAGCGCTGCGACTTTCGCCGGTTTTTCTACCATGTCGCACACCATCCAGGAGATGTTGTTACGGGTAGGACGGTAGCGGAAACCATCTTCACGCAGCCAGGTGACCTGCCCGGTGTCCATCAGGCTTTGCGCCATCGGGCCGTTATCCACAGACGAAACCCACATGTTGCGTTTCACCAGCTGATAGGTCCAGCCGCCCGGGCACGCGCCAAGATCGACGGCATACATGCCGTTTGCCAGACGTTCGTCCCACTCGTCCGCCGGGATAAAGACGTGGAACGCCTCTTCCAGCTTCAGGGTTGAACGGCTCGGCGCGTCTGACGGGAAGCGCAGACGCGGGATCCCCATAAAGAACGGCGAGTTATTGGTGGTATACGAGTAGCCGGTGTAGCAACATCCTGGCGCAATAAAGAAGATATGCACGACTGGACGCTTTGGCGTTTCGTAGTTTGTCAGCACTCCCGCATCACGCAGTGCCGCGCGGAGCGGCACGGTAAACTTACGGCAGAACTTCATCAGCTCTTTGCTTTCATTGGTGTCAGCCACTTCCACGCGCAAATCGCCGCCCTTCTCCACCACGCCCTGCAACAGGCCAACAATCGGCGTGATGCGATCTTCCGGCGGAAGATCTTTCAGTAATTCGCCCGCGACAAACATCTGACGGGCGAAAATCAGCGAGCTGAACGGCAGTTCGCGCGCCAGCTTGTCGGCATCATCAGGCTGATAGCATTCAAATACCACATAGCCCGCGTTCTCTTTGACGCGAGCGAATCCGAAGACTTCACGCTTCGCCGCTTTATCGGTGATTTCCGCGGCGCACTCTTTCTCAAACCCCGGGCGACAATATAAAACAACCTTATTCATGAACAACGCCCTTGCGTTTCAGACGGATAGCTCCGATAAACATTAAAACCCAACCCGCCAGGAAGCTGACGCCGCCGACAGGTGTAACAAACGCCCACAGGCGTAAATGCGACAGCGCCAGACAGTAGAGACTGCCGCTGAACAGTACGGTACCCAGCGCCAGAAAGACGCTGCTCCAGTAAAACCAGATGCTGATACGGCGCTGCATCGCCACCGCCAGCCCAAAAATTGCCAGCGTGTGGAACGCCTGATATTCAAGGCCGGTCTGGATCCAGCCCATCTCCACAACGCCCAAAGACTTGCTTAAGACATGCGCGCCAAACGCGCCCAGAGCTACAAAAATAAAGCCACTCACCGCGGCGAAAATCAGCATGAATCGGCTGGTCATGTTTAAGTCCTGAATTAATGCGTGCCCGGCACACAAACGTTATTGTTCATACCTGAAGCGGAATTTTTCTTGCTCGCTTGCCGCTTTCGCCAGTATCCACTGCCGGAAAGCGGCTATTTTACCCAGTTCTGCCTGACTGTCATGACAAACCAGATAAAATGCATTCTTGCTGACCAGTACATCGTTAAATGGGCAAACCAGACGGCCTGCCTCAATTTCGGACTGCGCCATGACGTTATTCGCTAATGCCACGCCCTGCCCGTGAATGGCAGCCTGTAACACCATCGCGCTGTGGCTAAAAATGGGCCCCTGCTGCACGTTTATATGATTAAGACCTAACTGGCGGGTATAAGTTTGCCAGTCGCGACGCGACGCATCGTGCAAAAGCGTGTGTTGCGCCAGATCGGCGGGCGTTTTGAGCGCTTTCTCCCCCGTCAGCAGCAGCGGTGAACAGACCGGCAGCAGATATTCTGCGTATAATTTTTCAACACGCAAGCCCGGCCAGTTACCGCGACCGTAAAAAATCGCCACATCCACATCGTCTGCAAGCTTGTCTTCCTGACGGTCCACCGCCTGGATTCGGACATCGATTCCCGGATAAGTTGAGTTAAAGCTTGAGAGTCGCGGCACCAGCCACTGAATGGCAAAACTGGGCAATAAACTCACAGTCAGGGCGCCTTTTGCGCTCCGTGCCTGAAGCTTACGGGTGGCTTCCGTCAGCTGGGAGAAAATCTCTTTAATATCCTGAAAATAGCTCTGCCCTTCTTCGGTCAACAGCAACGAACGGTTGCGGCGACGGAACAGCTTAAGCCCCAGAAAATCCTCCAGAGACTTGATTTGATGACTTACTGCGGCCTGTGTCACAAAAAGCTCATCGGCTGCGCGGGTGAAGCTGAGGTGGCGTGCTGCTGCATCAAAAACACGTAATGCATTTAGGGGTGGCAATCGCTTGGACATGGTTATCTGGCTTAGATGTTAACGAGATTTAACATATAGGAAACAACGTTTAACCTATTAGTTTTTTTTATCTGAGCCATTATAATTTGTCCGTTGAGGAACTACCAGCAAATACCTATAGTGGCGGCACTTCCTGAGCCGGAACGAAAAGCTTTTTTTGGAATGCGTGTTCTGAAGGGCTTTTGGCTTACGGTTGTGATGTTGTGTTGTTGTGTTTGCAATTGGTCTGCGATTCAGACCACGGTAGCAACGCTACCAATTTTTCACTTCCTGTACATTTACCCTGTCTGTCCATAGTGATTAATGTAGCACCGCCAACTTGCGGTGCTTTTTTTTCGCTTATCTAACTGTTAATGCTCGATTTCCTTCATCTCTTTCACGTCACTGCGATTGATCTGCTGTTTGTTCCCGTTAGCATCTTTGTATGAAATCATCCCGGTATCATTATCGGTTGTCGGTTTCCCTTCAGAGACGATAGATCGACCATCGTTGGTATGCATTACGTAGTTATTACCAGAACATGCGCTCAGGGCAAAGGTCAACGCACAGGCAGAAATGATTGCAGCTGTCTTTTTCATGATTATTCTCCTTTAGCAATTAATGCTATTCAAACCTCGATTTATAACAGGCTAAAACATCCGCCTAACACTATTTAGCATAACCTGCTTTTTCAGACTCGCCAGGATAAGCAGACAAATCTGATAGATATCAACTTCCTTGCCCTGCCGATGAATTTGCGCGACGATCGTAGAATCGATATGAGGAATTCCATGAACGCTTTCAGTCCTGCGCAGTTTCGCGCACAGTTTCCTGCGCTGGCCGATGCCGGCATTTATCTTGATAGCGCCGCCACGGCCCTTAAGCCGCAAGCGGTGATTGAGGCAACCCGCCAGTTTTACAGCCTGAGCGCCGGGAACGTGCACCGCAGCCAGTATGCCGACGCGCAGCGCTTAACGGCGCAATACGAAGCCGCACGGGATCAGGTCGCGCGCCTGATCAATGCTGACAGCGGTAAGAACATCGTCTGGACGCGGGGCACTACCGAGGCCATTAACATGGTGGCGCAATGTTACGCGCGTCCGCTGTTGCAGCCCGGGGATGAGATCATCGTCAGCGAGGCGGAACACCACGCCAACCTGGTGCCCTGGCTGATGGTGGCCGAACAAACCGGGGCACGGGTTGTAAAACTCCCGTTGGGTACAGACTTCCTGCCTGACGTGGCGCGTCTGCCTGAGCTGATTACGCCGCGCAGCCGTATTCTGGCGCTGGGGCAGATGTCCAACGTCACCGGCGGCTGTCCGGATCTGGCGCGCGCCATTGAGATTGCCCATGCCAGCGGCGTGGTAGTAATGGTCGACGGTGCGCAGGGTGTGGTGCATTTTCCGGCTAACGTTCAGGCGCTGGATATCGACTTCTATGCCTTCTCAGGGCATAAATTGTACGGGCCAACCGGTATCGGCGCGCTGTACGGCAAACCTGAACTGCTGGCCCGGATGACGCCGTGGCTCGGCGGCGGCAAGATGATTACCGAAGTCACCTTCGACGGTTTCAAAACGCAGGATGTGCCTTACCGCCTGGAAGCCGGTACGCCGAACGTGGCAGGGGTTATCGGTCTGAGCGCAGCGCTCGAATTTCTCGCAGATACGGACGTGGCTCAGGCTGAAAGCTGGAGCCGGGGCCTGGCGACGCTGGCAGAAGAAGAGCTTAAGAAACGCCCCGGGTTTCGCTCGTTCCGCGTCCAGGACTCCAGCCTACTCGCCTTTGATTTTGCGGGCGTACACCATAGCGACATGGTGACGCTGCTTGCCGGATACGGCATTGCCCTGCGCGCAGGACAGCACTGCGCCCAGCCGCTGCTGGCGGCCATGGGGGTGAGCGGTACCCTGCGCGCCTCGTTTGCACCGTACAACACAAAAAGTGACGTCGACGCGCTGGTTTCCGCCGTCGACCGCGCCCTGGAATTACTGGTGGATTAATGACAAGTTCAGCCTTAGCCGGGCATCCGTTCGGCACCGTTATCACTGAAGAGACGTTAAAACAGACCTTCGTCCCGCTCACGCAGTGGGAAGATAAATATCGTCAGTTGATCCTGCTGGGCAAACAGTTGCCCACGCTGTCAGACGAACTGAAATCGCAGGCGAAGGAGATAGCTGGCTGCGAGAACCGCGTCTGGCTTGGGTTTAGCATATCCGGTGAGAAACTGCATTTCTTCGGCGACAGCGAGGGACGCATTGTTCGCGGTCTGCTGGCGGTGCTGTTGACCGCAATCGAAGGGAAAAGCGCCGCAGAGCTGCTGGTGCATTCTCCGCTGGCGCTGTTTGATGAGCTGGGACTTCGCACGCAGCTTAGCGCCTCGCGCGGTCAGGGACTGATTGCGCTAAACGACGCGGTGCTGGATGCCGCCCGTCAGGCTCAGGCCTGACGTTCCGCCTTCGCCATCATCTTCTTCAGGGCGTGAGAGACCGCCACAAAGCCGAAGGAGGCGGTCACCATGGTGGCCGCTCCAAACCCTGAGGCACAATCCATCCGCTTTGGCCCTTCCGCCGTGCTTTTCATTGCACAGACCGAACCATCCGCCTGCGGATAAACCAGCGCTTCTGTCGAGAACACACAGTCCACGCCCAGCTTGCCTTTACTGTTCTTCACCACGTTGAAGTCGCTTTTTAAGCGCTCGCGCAGCTTAGCGGCCAGTGGATCCTGAATGGTTTTCGCCAGATCTGCCACCTGGATCTGCGTCGGATCAATTTGTCCACCCGCGCCGCCCGTTGTCACCAGCGGCACCTTGTAACGACGACAGTAAGCGATCAGCGCCGCTTTTGGCCGCACGCTGTCGATGGCGTCAATCACATAGCTGTAGCCTTTGCTCATGTACTCCGCGACGTTATCTGCCGTCACAAAGTCGTCAATCACCGTTACGCGGCACTCTGGGTTGATGAGACGAATACGCTCCGCCATCACCTCGGACTTCGCCAGACCGACGTTATCACGCAGGGCGTGGATCTGACGGTTAGTGTTAGTGACGCAGACGTCATCCATATCAATCAACGTAATTGCGCCAATGCCGGTTCTCGCCAGCGCTTCTGCCGCCCACGAACCCACGCCACCAATGCCCACCACGCAGACATGCGCATCCGCGAACAGTTGCAGGGCTTTTTCACCGTATAACCGTGCCGTGCCGCCGAAACGCTGGCGCCAGGCATCGCTGATTACCACAGACATAAAACCTCAGATATAAAAAGGGTGAGGTATTCCTCACCCTGAACCGTAATCCGTCTTGCGCTCAGAATACCACACTCAGCCGCTAAATACGTTCCCGGTACCCGGCGCTGTCTTCAGCACCCACACGCGCCCGTAGTGGTTATACCAGCCTGCACGGTGGCCGGCATCCGGGCCGATGCCCTGGTAAATATCGAAGTGCTGACCTTTAATCGCCCCGCCCACGTCCAGCGCCACCATCAGGCGTAATTCATACTTGCCGTTGAATTTGCCGTTGTTGTCGAGGAGAGGGACTTCCGCCAGCAGCGTAGTACCCGCCGGGATAATCGAACGATCCGATGCCACAGAAGCGCGGCCAATCAGCGGGACGGCGCTCGCCCCTTTCACCGGCGCAAAGTTCTGCGGTTTGAAGAAGACAAACGATGGATTCTGCTCAAGCAGCTCACGCACTTCCGCTTCGCTGTGTTTTTCGCCCCACTCGCGGATCGCCTGCATCGACATATCTTCTCGTTTCACTTCACCACGGTCGATGAGCACCTTACCGATGCTGCGATAGGCATGGCCGTTTTTCCCGGCATAGCTAAAGAAGTTCAGCGGCGAGCCGTCGCCAAAATCAATATAGCCGCTGCCCTGCACGTCCATGATGAAGTTATCCATCAGCGAGTTGCTGTAGGCCAGCACGTAATTTTCGCTAAGCGCACCGGCATAGATTTCAGCGCGGGACGGGAGACGACCGCGTTTTGGCGGCATGCGGTAAATCGGATACTGGAATTCGCCCTGACGCGTGTGTCGTGCCTGGACAACCGGGGTGTAGTAGCCGGTAAACTGAACGTTACCGTAGTTATCCGCCCCTTCCATCTGCCACGCGTCAATACCAAACTGGCGCATATTGCGCGTATCACCGCCAGCGCGCAGCCAGTCCTGCACTGCACTATAAACGTTGTTCTGTGAGCCATACAGGCGCGGCGACGCTTTGCGGATCTGGTACACCTGCTCGGAGAAATCCCCGGCATTGATTGGAGCACCCACGGCATCTGGCTGGTTAACTAAAGAGAAAGGCTGGGATAACTTCCCGTCTTTATACTGTTGACCGCGATCGGTCGGTTTGGAAGAGCAGGCCGCAAGAATCGCTACCATTGCGCCTGTCATCAGATACTTCACCCAACGTCCTTTCATTATATCTCGTCTTTTAGTTGCCCAATTCCGCGTGATGAAGATAACAAACCCACCGTGGTAATGAAATGCGATCGCCTTCCCTTTGGCAAATTCTGGACAAAAAATAGTCCAAAGTGGCTATTCCCGTTCATTTTGCATACAAAATAATGAATTATGCGAAAAAGGGGTTGCATCACAAACCTATCCGAGTATAGTGCGCTTCCACGGACGCGGGGTGGAGCAGCCTGGTAGCTCGTCGGGCTCATAACCCGAAGGTCGTCGGTTCAAATCCGGCCCCCGCAACCAACACTTCTTAAAACAATAAACACCCTTAAGGGTGTTTTTTTTGTATCTGCCGTTTGTGAAAGTGCCGGGCGAGATACCCGGCGTAATACCCTATCCCCGCCGCGCCAGCGTTTCCCCGTCTGAGAAATAGGCCCGAATACCCGCCAGAATCGACTCCGCCACTTCCTGCTGGAATTTAGCCGTCTTGAGCTTGCGTTCCTCTTGCACGTTACTGATAAACGCGGTTTCGACCAGAATGGACGGAATATCTGGCGCTTTCAGTACCGCAAATCCGGCCTGCTCGACGCTGTTTTTGTGCAGCTTGTTGACCCGGCCCAGTTTGCCCAGCACCGCTTTACCAAACTTCAGACTGTCGGTAATGGTCAGCGACTGCACCATATCAAACAGCGTATGGTCGACGTAACGATCCCCGCTTTTACTCACGCCACCGATTAAATCCGAGGCGTTCTGCGTGTCCGCCAGGTATCTCGCGGCGGTACTGGTCGCCCCTTTCGTTGACAGGGCAAACACCGACGATCCGCTCGGCTGGCGGCTGGTGAAGGCGTCCGCATGAATAGAGACAAACAGATCCGCGCGCTGCTTCTGCGCTTTCGCCACGCGGACCTTCAGCGGGATAAAGACATCTTCGTTGCGCGTCATGTAGGCGCGCATATTGCCCTCTTTGTCGATTAACGCCTTCAGACGACGGGCAATTTGCAGCACCACATCTTTTTCGCGGGTGTGATATTTCCCAACGGCGCCGGAATCTTCTCCGCCGTGGCCAGGATCGAGCATGATCACAATCGGACGATCGCGCCCCGCCCTGCCCGGCTTAGGACCACTTTGCGCAGGTGGGACCTGCCGCTGGAGATCGCCTTTGTTGTAATCTTCAAGTAACGCCAGGAGCGGATCCTGAATATCCGTTGCATTCGCCGGATAGAGATCCATTACCAGGCGCTCCTTAAAGGCGGCAACAGGCGCAAGGGCAAAGAGCTGCGGTTTCACGTTCTGCTTCAGCTCAAACACCATGCGCACGGTTTGCGGATCGAACTGCCCGACACGCGCCGATTTGATAAAAGGATCGTCGCCACGGATCTGCGCCGCCATGCCTTTAAGCACGGAGTTGAGATTCACACCTTCGAGATCAACCACCACACGTTCAGGATTGCTGAGGGCAAATTGTTTGTATTTCAGCACGCGGTTGGACTCGACCGTCACGCGCGTATAGGTCGACGACGGCCAGACGCGCACCGCGACTACCTGGCTTGTGGCGGCAAGACCCACCTGGCTGACGCTAAGCAACCACATCGCCCCGGCCCCTTTTAACAGGCGGCGGCGGCTTATTGCTGAATTGGATCCCGACATGCTTCTCCCGAGCAAGAAATCTGATTGATGAACAAAACGCCCAAATTGACCGAAAACTTTAACGAATGACGCATAAACTGTCATCTATAAAAGGGTAAACAATCATACGTTAACGCACGGATTACTTATTATTTTCTGTGGGTCGCAGAAAATTTTGGCTTGCACACGCGGCCACAATCGAATAAAAATACATAAATAACGAATAAACATTCATTAAGGGTTGTGTCATGGTTAAGGAACGCAGAACCGAACTGGTCCAGGGATTCCGCCATTCTGTTCCCTATATCAACACCCATCGGGGGAAAACCTTTGTCATCATGCTTGGCGGTGAAGCCATTGAGCATGAGAACTTTTCCAGTATCGTCAATGATATCGGCCTGCTGCACAGCCTCGGCATCCGTCTGGTGGTGGTGTATGGCGCACGTCCGCAAATCGAAGCCAACCTGGCCGCCCATCACCATGAGCCGATCTACCACAAACATACCCGCGTGACGGATGCGAAAACCCTCGAACTGGTCAAACAGGCGGCGGGTCTGTTGCAGCTCGATATCACCGCCCGCCTGTCGATGAGCCTGAGTAATACGCCGCTGCAGGGCGCGCACATCAACGTGGTGAGCGGCAACTTTATCATCGCTCAGCCGCTCGGCGTGGACGATGGCGTGGATTACTGCCACAGCGGCCGCATCCGGCGCATTGATGAAGAAGCCATTCACCGCCAGTTAGACAATGGCGCGATCGTCCTGATGGGACCCGTTGCCGTTTCCGTAACGGGTGAAAGTTTTAATCTGACCTCAGAAGAGATTGCCACCCAGCTGGCCATCAAGCTGAAAGCGGAAAAAATGATCGGCTTTTGCTCCTCACAGGGTGTCGTGAACGATGAGGGCGTGATTGTGCCAGAACTTTTTCCGAATGAAGCCCAGGCGCGCGTCGAAGCGCTGGAAGCACAAGGCGATTACTATTCCGGTACCGTGCGTTTTCTGCGCGGCGCCGTCAAAGCGTGCCGCAGCGGGGTACGCCGCAGCCACCTGATCAGCTATCAGGAAGACGGCGCGCTGTTGCAGGAACTGTTCTCCCGGGACGGGATCGGTACGCAGATCGTAATGGAGAGCGCCGAGCAGATCCGCCGTGCCACCATCAATGACATCGGCGGCATTCTGGAGCTGATCCGTCCGCTGGAACAACAGGGCATTCTGGTTCGCCGCTCCCGCGAGCAGCTGGAGATGGAGATCGACAAGTTCACCATCATCCAGCGAGATAACCTGACCATTGCCTGTGCGGCGCTTTATCCGTTCCCGGAAGAGCAGATTGGCGAAATGGCGTGCGTTGCCGTGCACCCGGATTACCGTAGCTCCTCGCGGGGGGAACTGCTGCTTGAACGCGTGGCGGCACAGGCGCGCCAGATGGGTCTGAGCAAGCTGTTCGTGCTCACCACGCGCAGCATTCACTGGTTCCAGGAGCGCGGCTTCACGCCGGTGGATATTGATTCTCTGCCGGAAAGTAAGAAAGAGATGTACAACTACCAGCGCCGCTCGAAGGTGTTAATGGCGGACCTGGGATAACAATCACCCTCTCCTGTCGGAGAGGGTGATTACTCAGACAGATTCAAAAATCGCGCTTAATCCGCTTCTGCGCTCGGTGCGAGTGGCAATCGCCTGTCCCAGCACGCGTTCATCCGCATACAGCGACAGACGCTGGCGCGCACGGGTAACGGCGGTGTAGACCAACTCACGGGTTACGACCGGCGAAAGCTGTGTCGGCAGGATCAGCGCCGCATGGTTGAACTCTGAGCCCTGAGACTTGTGTACCGTCATCGCCCATGCCGTTTCATGCTCTGGCAGACGGCTGGGCTGGACGGACTTCACGCTGCCGTCCGGTAGCTGGAACCAGACGCGCAAACCGTTACCGCGATCGAGCGCAATACCGATATCCCCGTTGAACAGCCCCAGCGTACTGTCGTTGCGGGAGATCATCACTGGCCGGCCTTCATACCATCGCGAATGCTGCTGACGGTTAATTTTGCGTTTCTGCACGAGCAGCTGCTCCAGCCTGTCGTTCAGGCCCGCAACGCCGAACGGCCCTTCCCGCAATGCGCACAGAAGCTGGTATTCGCCAAATGCGGCAATGACCTGCCCGGGCTGACTGCGCTGCTGCACGCAGCTCAGAAAACGCTGGTATCCCTGGAGAGCCTCCTCAAGCATAGCCTGATACTCTTCCCCGCTTTGCAGCGATTTCTTTTCAATGTCAGTGAAAGAGCCGTCAAACACCGTGCGCGTGGCATGCCGATCGCCACGGTTGACCGCCGCAGCCAGCTGGCCGATGCCGGAGTTGCTACCGAAACGGTAGCTTTTTTGCAGCAGGCACAGGCTGTCACGCAGTGCGCCTGCGACCGGCGAGTGATCGGGTTCAAGCGAGCAGCCGGTCAGGCGGGCAAGCTCCTGCGCCCGCGCGGCGGTATAACCGTAGCTGGCGTAGGTACAGATATCCCCCAGTACCGCCCCGGCTTCCACGGAGGCGAGCTGGTCGCGATCGCCCAGGAAAACCACGCGCGCATGCGGCGGCAGAGCATCGATCAGGCGCGACATCATGGTCAGGTCAATCATGGAGGCTTCATCCACCACCAGCACGTCCAGATGCAGCGGATTACCCGCATGGTAGCGCAGCCGCTGGCTACCCGGCTGCGCGCCGAGCAGACGGTGCAGGGTACTCGCTTCACCCGGGAAAAGCGCAAGCTGCTCCTGAGTGAGCGGCAGCTGTTGCATCGCACCGCCCAGTGATTCGGTCAGTCGCGCCGCTGCTTTCCCGGTGGGCGCCGCCAGACGAATACGACATCGCTGCTCGCCTGATAGCTGGATCAGGGCTGCCAGCAGCTTTGCGACGGTCGTGGTTTTCCCGGTCCCCGGGCCACCTGAAATCACCGAAATCCGCCGCGTCAGGGCGACGGCCGCCGCCACTTTCTGCCAGTCTGTAGGCTCACCGGAGTCAAACAGCCTGTCCAGTGTCTGGCGAAGCTGCGCTTCGTCGCAGGGAAGCGGCGCGTTGGTCTCACTAAAGAAACGCGCTACCGTCAGTTCGTTTCGCCACAGACGGTTCAGATATAAGCGCTCCCCCGTCAGGATCAGCGGCGCCTGGTTTTCTCCCGGCCCGACGGCCGACGATTCGCGCAAAATTTTCTGCCAGTCCACCCTCTCCCCCAGCAGCGCAAAGCAGGACTGGAGGACAGGCGCCATTTTCTCGTCAACTACCAGACGCGAGAGCGGCAGACACACATGCCCCTCTCCGGCGTCTTTACTCAAAAGGGCAGCGGCAAGCATCACGGCGGGCTGGTCAGCGGCAATCATCATGGCAAACTGCACGTCCAGCTGACGCAGCACGCGTTGCTCTACCGCTTCCAGCAATAAGTCCTGCATCGTCATGCCATCTCCTCCGTGTTTGCTGCAAACAGGTTATCCATTTTATTAATCAATTCCGCATCCGGACGGGTGCTGAAGATCCCGGAGCGCGGATCGGCAGCGTCGACCCCGCGCAAGAAGAGGTAGATGACGCCACCAAAATGATCGTCGTAGCGGTAATCCGCAATACGGTGGCGCAAATAGCGGTGCAGCGCTAGCGTGTAGAGCTGATATTGCAGATCGTAGCGATGCATTTGCATGGCTGCCGCCATCGCCTGCTGGGTATAGGCTTCGCTGTTCTCGCCCAGCCAGTTCGATTTGTAATCCAGCAGGTAGTACCGTCCTTCGTGACGGAAGACCAGGTCGATAAAACCTTTCAGCATGCCCTGCACCTGACGGAAGTTCAGCGGCGGGCAACCGGCTGAGAGCGGATCGTACTGACGGATAAGCGCATCGAGCGCGTCGGCCTTAAGCGGGCCTGCGACAGGCAGATAAAACTCCATCTCAACCTGTTTATTTCTGGCCGTTAGCTGACGAAGAGCGAAGCCCTGCTCAGTCAGCGGCGCCTGCAAAATGGCGTTGATCCAGTCAGTGAGAACGGGCTGCCAGTGCGCGTCATAGCCCCCGCTCTGTAACATCTTCAGCACCCACTCCTCACTGACAGGCTGAGTAAAATCAAGCTCTTCAAAGAGGCTGTGCAAAAAGGTGCCCGGCGACGCGCCGCCTGGGAACTGATGCGGAGTTAACGTCGGTTCAACCGGAATATCACCCACCCCTGCGGCATCCACGTCCAGCTTCGGCATGAGATCCAGCGCAATACTTTGCCCGTGCTGTTGCAGGCCAGAATAGCTGGTGACGCGCCAGTCGTCGGCAAGCACCCGCGTGATCTGGCGCGCATTAAGGTCGGTCGCGGGCTCTTGCGCCATTTGCCAGCGGCTATTGTCTGGCAGAGACGGGATATGCAGCGCGATATCGTCACCGCAGAGCGACTCAATGCAGAGGCGCAACCCCGCCGCATCTTTCGGCTCGCCACGCTGAATAAGCCGCCCTAACGCGCTTAAATGGAAATCGCTTTCCCCTGTTTTCTCCCCGCGACGGCGGAAAACCGGGGCGACGCCCAGGCTGCAATGCCAGACAGAACGGGTCAGCGCTACGTAAAGCAGGCGCAAATCCTCCGCCAGACGCTCCGCTTCTGCCAGTTCAACGCTGGTCTCCGCCTTGCTGAGATCGAGCACCGCATCGAAAGTCTCGCGGTCATGGTAAAAGGCCTGATCCTGAACCCGGTAGTTCGCGATGAAAGGCAGCCAGACCAGCGGATATTCGAGACCTTTGGATTTGTGAATGGTGACGATTTGCACCAGATGCTTATCGCTCTCAAGACGCATCTGCTGGCTTGAAGAGTTACTGTTTGGATCCGCGATTTGCTGCGCCAGCCAACGCACAAGGGCATGTTCACTTTCAAGCTGGGTACCCGCTTCCTGTAACAGTTCGCTGATGTGTAAAATATCGGTCAGACGCCTTTCACCGCCGGATGTCGCCAGCATATTTTCGGCAATCTGACGCCGTGTCATCAGCTCGCGCAGCATCGCCATAACGCCGCGCTTTTGCCAGCGTTCACGGTAATGGACAAACTCTTCTACCACCGCATCCCATGCGTTTTCGTCATGGTTGAGTTCATCAATATCCCGTGCGTTCAACCCCAGCATAGAACTGGCCAGCGCGCTTCGAAGCGTATTTTCGCGCTCCGGCGCCAGCACCGCCTGAAGCAACCAGAGCATTTCCTGGGCTTCCAGCGTGTCGAACACGCTGTCGCGGTTAGAGAGATACACTGACGGAATATCCAGCAACGTTAGCGCATCGCGGATTAACGCCGCTTCCTGACGACTGCGCACCAGCACGGTAATATCAGAGGCCTTTACAGGATATGCCTGTTCCCCCTTCCACAGTAGTGCCTCGCCGCGCGCGCCTGCGCTTAGCCAGTCACGGATTTGCGCGGCGCAGTGCTGGGCCATCGCCGCCTGATAATCGGCAACGCCATAGCCTTCCCCCTCAAGCAGCCAGAAGGTCATGGCGGGTTGCACCGCCCCGCTGACTTCGAAGCGCAGGGATGCGTTTTTTGGGGCGGATTTCACCGGCAGGAAAGGGATTTCATTGAACATAAACGCCGTCTCCATACGGCTGAACAGCGCATTGACGCTCTCAACCATCCCCGGAGCGGAGCGCCAGTTGGTATCTAACGTGTAATGCGCGACCACCTCACTACGGGCTTTCATATAGGTGAAGATATCTGCCCCACGGAAGGCGTAAATGGCCTGTTTAGGGTCGCCTATCAGCAGCAGGGCAGTGTCGGGCTGCTGTCGCCAGATGCGACGAAAAATGCGGTACTGCTGGGGGTCGGTGTCCTGAAATTCGTCAATCATCGCCACCGGAAAACGGGTACGGATCGCGCTGGCGAGCGCTTCACCATTCTCGCTGGACAGGGCTTCGTCCAGGCGGCTCAGCATGTCATCAAACCCCAGCTCGCCCCGGCGACGTTTTTCGCGCGCGACGGCCTGGCGGATCTCCGTCATGGCGCGGGTGATCATCAGGTCATTGAGCGTTAATGGCTCCGCAAGCAGCGCTTCAATCGCCACAAACAGGGGATGCTCAGGCACAATACCGTCGGCTTTGGTTCGCTCGGTCAAAAAGCGCTGCGAAAATTTTTCCAGTGCGTCCGGAAGCTGGTAACCCCGCGTCTCCTCCTGGGCCCAGGCGCTGATCTTTTCGATCCACTTCCCCTGGTTCCCACGGTTGAACTTGCGTCTGTCGATGCCTGAGTTTTCGATGATTGCATCAATTTCACCAACCGACTCATTCCACTTCTGCTTAAGCGCGGTAATTTTGGCGACGATCTTTTCATGGCGCGAGGCCAGCGTTTCATCGGCAGGCGGAGGAGATTTAATGACCGGCGCTTCGCCTTGCAGGTAACGGTCGATGGCGCGAAGAAGCTCTTCCGGACCTTTCCACAGGGCGTGAACCGCTTCAGCAATGTCGCGCTGCAACGGATAACAGTGACGACGCCAGAAATCCGCACAGGCCTGATAGCGAAGCTCGGATTCATCTTCAATAAGCTGCTGCTCAAAGAGCATGCCGGATTCAAACGCATTCAGGCTCAGCATGCGCTGACAAAAACCGTGAATGGTGAAGACGGACGCTTCATCCATTTGCCGTTCGGCCAGCAGCAGCCATTGCGCAGCCTGTTGCTTATCCGCAATCTCGTCCAGCAGGCTCGCATAGAGGGGGTTATCCGTCGTCTGACGCAGACAGGCGATGCGCAGCTCATGAATGTTGCTGCGAATACGGCCACGCAGCTCGGCAGTGGCCGCTTCGGTGAAGGTTACCACCAGCAGCTCTTCCACGCTTAACGGGCGCGAAAAAGCGGCGTTGCCGCCGAGCCCCAACAGCAGACGCAGATAGAGCGCGGCGATGGTATAGGTTTTTCCCGTTCCCGCTGAGGCTTCAATCAGTCGCTCACCCTGTAGAGGTAAACTTAGGGGATCAAGCGGCTCAGCGGTATGGGTCATTCTTTCTTACTCCAGGGCATAGTTTGTTGCAGCGCGCTGACGCTCTTCCAGACGGTCCACTCTTTTGATTTTACGTAGTCCGTTTTCCCGTTCTGGCTGCCAGAAACCTGAGACAGGATGGCCATACCCTGCGGTTTAACTACCGCCTGATGGAAGAAATCGGCAACTTTTTGTGGCGTCAGCTGTTTTATTTCGGCCACTATTTTATCACGCGAATCAAATTTCATATTACCGCGATCAAAATCTTTGCTCAGCTGCGAGGCCTCTTCACCCAGCGTCTGCGGCGGTTGCATCACCTGGGCGATAACCGCCTGCTGGATCTGGGCAAACTCTTCCGGCTTCATGGCGCGCAGTTTTGCTTCCGCCTGCGGGAAGAATGCCTGATAACGTTGCCACAGGTAAGCAGGTTGTTTGTCGCTGCTTTGCAGAAGGAAGCCCAACCCCCACTGACGGCCCACATTCATCGAGAAAGCGAATACCGCATAACCCAGCTGCTCTTCGGTGCGCAGCTGGTTGTAAAACCACGGCTGAATAATTTGACCGAGCACCGCACTCTGGGCAGAGCTGGTAAATTCGTCATATCCGACAGGGACAAACACCGCGGCCAGCGCGGAATCCGTGCTGCTTCCCGCTTTTTCGAAGATCGCATTCTGCTTTTTCTCTACCAGCACATCCTGGTTACGGCACCACTCATCGCCTTTTGAACCCAGTTGCGCACGCACGTTTTGTGCCAGCGTTTTAGCCTGATCTTCGCTCATGTTCCCTACAACCAGGAACTCCGGACGGGTATTGGTTTTCAGCGAATCACGGTAAGCCAGCACCTCTTTTAAGGTGACTGAGGGCAATAACGCGCGGCGATCTTCGCGCTGGAAATAAGGAATTTGGGACAACATCTGTGCTGGCATAATCGCCTGATCGTAGGCTTTACCCTTCTCGGCAGACTCCATCATCTGGGCATACCAGGACTTAGCCTGCTCGAGCTGTTCTTCCGTAGGCGTATAGCTGAAATAACCGTCCAGCAGCGCCTGGAACAGCTGCGGCAAACGCTGGGTATAGCCGTTGGCATTCACCATCAGACCGTTATTGGCATTGGTGGAGAAACTGATACCGCCAACGGCAGCCTGGTTGCTGAGCTGATCGAGGGCAATACCGGCCAGATAATCGTTAAGCGCAAACAGCACCTGGTTTCTGGCGCTGTCCATTGCTTTAGGATTACGCAGCACTACGCTGACATCCGCTTTTGGCTCGTCGCCGAAATAGCGGCTTGGGGTGTAGACCACGCGCAGCGTCGGCTCATCAACAATCAGCTCCGGATGCGGATAGGCCTTTGCGGGTTTGATCAGCGAGAAATCGTCCGGGATGTAGGGGTTAAGCTCCGGTAACTTCAGCGCAATTTCCCCCGCCTTTTTCTGCCAGCCCGCGAAGGTCTGTTCGCTGATTTTTTCAACCTGATACGGGGCATCAACGAAGTAGGCCATTTTGTTATGCGGTTCGTTCGGGCTGATATACCAGACGCGGGCATTCTGCGGAGTCATCATCGCCAGACGCGCTTTGAGCGCCCCGGCGTCATACTGATCGGCAATATTTACCGCATCCAGCGTATGTTCCACCGGCACGCGGATCATGGTATCTGCCAGCCACTCGACGTAGTCCATATCACGCGTAATAGAGGGATAGCGGAAATCGAGATCCAGCACGTGCGCCAGCTCGTCGAAGTAGCGTTTATCGACGCCTTTGTCGCGCAGCAGAGAGAGATAACTGAAAATGGCCGCAACGACGTCGTCACGGTGAGCCAGCCCTTTATCGGTCAGCGTCGCGGAGATGGCCAGCACGCCGCTATTCCCGTTTACGACGGGATCGGAGTCAGCGCGAATACCTTCCACCAGCCCCTGCTTTTGCAGCCAGTCGGAGAGCGTACCCGGGCTGCGGTTACCGATAAGATAAGTCACCAGCTCGTCGGTTTTGCTGCGGAACTGCGCCGTGTTGTTATCAATACGGAATTCAACGCGTAACACCTTGCGCGGCAAGGCCGGCACATAGTGAATAACAATGCCTTTTTGCGCGTCCGTGACAACCGGCACGTTAATCTGCGGCAGATCGATATTTTTATTTGGCACCCTGCCATAGGTCTGCGCAGCCATGTTTGCCAGCGTCGGCAACGGTTTATTGCTGTAAATAACCGCTTTCATCAGATTGGCGGAATAGTATTTTTCACGAAACGCATGCAGCGCATCGAGCACCGGGCTACCCGGCTTGTCCCTCAGCGTTTCAAGGTTGCCGCCTGAGAAGCGCGAACCCGGATGCGCCGGATTGATGGTTTCAGCGCTAACCTGCGCCATGCGTATACCGTCTCGCGTGCGCGCCATCGTCAGTTCGGCGTTTACGGCGTTGCGTTCCCGGTCAGCATATTTTTTATCCAGCAGCGGTGCGGCGATGGCATCCGCCAGACGGTCCACCGCCCCGTCAAGCGCATCATTTTCCACTTCCAGGTAAAACGCGGTACGATACGGCGCAGTGCTGGCGTTGTGGCTGCCACCATGCATTTTCAGAAATTCGGACAGGCTGTCAGGCTGTGGGTATTTTTTAGACCCCATCAGCGTCATGTGCTCAAGGTAGTGCGCCAGTCCCGGATGGTCATCAGGATCTTCCAGCGATCCGACCGGCACAACCAGTGCGGAGAGCGATTTAACCGCCTGAGGATCGGAAACCAGCAGCACGGTCATCCCGTTATCAAGACGAATCGCCTGATACTGACGGGTGTCCTTATCGCTCTTACGGATTGTTTCCTGGACAGGTTGCCAACCGGAATCGGCCTGAGTGACGGGAGCCCAAAGGGCGATAAACAAAACAAATGCTTTGAACAAGGTGCTGCCTGGCATTACGACCTCTTTATCACGGCTACATCATTAACAACGTGCGTGCTGGACACGCCAGCATCTCTTTCTTTGGGTACATCAGTCCGTGATAAGAGGTGCATCATAAATGAACACCCCGTGCTGTGCAATTTTTATACAGCACTCAGGACTGCTTAAATTTGAACAACGGTAACAGGTAGCGTTGCGCCTCTTCCGTGATAATGTCGAAATATTCTGGGTCCAGCGTTCGCCATAAACGTTGATACCAGACATCGTCGCCCTCGCCACGTACCATCATGTTCCCTTCGTAGGCCTGCAAAAACTTGCTGCGCGCTTTCTGGAGCGAAGCCTCATCCGTTAACATGGCATCATTCTGCGCGTCGTAACAGGCTTTTATCCATGCCCCCCCACTTTCAGGCAGCAAAAGCAGAGGCTTGTTCATGCCCTGACGATAACCTTCAATATAAAGCGACAGATACGTCAACGCCTGCTCAGGCTCCATCGGCGGGAAGCGCCACTCGCCGTCCTTACGTACAAACAACCGGCTTTCGCCTTCGTGACCACTCGCACTGTAGACAAGATGTTCGAGCCAGAGTTGCAGGCCATGTGAAACGCTGAGCATAGATGGGCGCCAGCGTAGCAGCCCGTCAGACTGCACGTGCGTGAGCCAGCCGCTGAGGTGCATACCGTTGCAATCGAGATCAATTTCAATGCTGCTCGCCGGTTGCCGACACGCGATAACCCGGTCAGCAAGCGCTTGCATCTCCTCACACTGGGCATCCCAGACGATTTCGCCGAACGCACCATACGGCAGTAATCCCGACGCCCTGTAACGTCGGAACAGTTTACTGGCGTCTTCTTCGTCAACCAGCGCATTCAAAAGCTGGGAATTAAGCTTAAAACGCTCCAGTCCATCAAGAATAAACGGTTCCGCATCAGGGATTTCGCTCTCTTCCGAGCGGAAGTTCACCTGCAAGCGTTGCTGGAAAAAAGCCCGAACCGGATGGGCCCAAAAGCGCTGCAGCTGCTCAAACGTAAGGGTGTCTATGGCGCGCGGTTCGAGCGCCTGAATGAAATCGGTTTGCGGTGTGCCCGCGTTCTTCGCAGCGGGAAGCCACTCGCGGGCGTAGCTTTGCAGTTCATCAGGAACGTAATTGACAGGATCAAACGGCATACGGCTATGGTGACAGGTAATATGCGCTTTCACCCGACGTTCGCTTTCGTCGCAGTTACAGGCCTCATCGCCCGGCAGATAGTGACTCTGCCCGATGTAGTCCACCAGCTCCTGCACCAGCACGGACGGGAAACGCTCGCTGTTGTCCTGAATTGAACGGCCGATATAGCTGATATAAAGCCTGCTTTGCGCAGACATCAGCGCCTCAAGGAAGAGATAACGGTCATCATCGCGGCGGCTGCGGTCGCCCCGCTTCGGCTGTGCGCTCATGAGATCAAAGCCCAGGGGTGGCAGCGCACGTGGATAAATACCGTCGTTCATGCCAAGCAGACAGACTACTTTGAACGGGATTGAACGCATCGGCATCAGGGTGCAGATATTCACCGGCCCAGCAAGGAAGCGCTGGCTGATGCGCTCCTGATCGAGACGTTGCGTCAGCTCATCACGCAGAAGCGAAAGGGGAACCGCCTCGTGATAGTGCGAATTAACCCCCTCATCAACGATGGCCTGCCACTGCTTCTCGATAAGCGCCATGGCGGCTTCCGTTTCGCTGTCCGGCAGGAAGAAGTCATTTAGCATTTCGCGGCAAATCGGCAGCCACTCTTCGAGTGGACGGGGCTGCATCAATGCACGGCGCCAGCGGTTGAGCTGCATCAGCAGCGAGGCTAAGTGACCAACCAGTTCCGCAATTAACCCACTGGACTCATCGTACGGCAGCACGTCATTCCATTCGCCGTGGATGCTCTCCATCGCATACCCCAGCAGCATACGCGTCAGGCCAAACTGCCAGGTATGCTGGCCAGTCGCGGGCAGCTCAAACTCCTGGACGTTATCATCGTCGATTCCCCAGCGGACGCCGGATTCGTTGACCCACTGGCGCAGGTAGCGCAAGCCCTCTTCGTTAATGCTGAAGCGTGCGGCCAGAACAGGCACATCCAGTAATGCCAGCACATCCTCAGAGATAAACCGGCTATCAGGCAGCGAAAGCAGGCTGATAAAGGCCTGTAGCGCCGGGTGTGACTGACGAGCACGGCGGTCAGAGATCGCGTAGGGAAGATAGCGGTCGCCCGTTGCGCTGCCAAATACAGCCTGAATAAAAGGGCTGTAGCTGTCGATATCCGCCACCATCACCACGATATCGCGGGGTGTCAGGGTTGGGTCGTCCTGCAACATGGCCAACAGGCGGTCATGAAGAATTTCAACTTCACGCTGTGGGCTGTGGCAAACGTGGATCGCGATACTGCGATCGTCAGGATCCAGTTTTCGCTTCTTATCGCTTCGCGCAAACTCCTCGGCAGTGATCCCGGCCACGGCACGGTTTTCTAAATCCAGAATATCAAGCTGAATATTGTGCAGCAGGCTGTCCGGCGTAATATCCGCAAACGCGTCCACGTCCCCCTCTCCCGAGGAGGTGATATCTGAAAGCAGATAAATATAGTCGCGCCCCAGCTTGCCCCACGAGGCAAGTAGCGGGTTCGGCAGGTTCTGAATCCCCTCTTCATCGAAAAGCTGCGCCGCGTTTTCACTGTCTTTAAACAGCGGCACGGCGCGTTCCTCAAAGAGGCGTTTACGCTGGCGGGTGACCAGCCGTGAAAGCCAGCGCGGATCCTGAATATCTCCCCAATAGTGCCGACATGGGTTGGTAAAGAGGATATGGATATCAATGTGCTTACCGAGCGCTTTTAGCGCGTTCAGGTAGACAGGCGGCAGCGCGGAGATACCGCAAATGAACACGCGTGACGGCAAACGGGCTGGCCGTTCTGCGGTGTTCTCAAGTGTTGAGATAAAGCGATCGTACAAGTTAGCACGGTGCCATTTAGGCTGACCGAGCTGCCCGGTATGCTCGACCAGCGCTTTCCAGAGCGGTGCCTGCCAGATTTGCGCTTCCGGTAACCCATCGACTAATTCTCCCGCTTCCCAGCGAATCAGCCATTCTGCGCGGTAAACCAGATACTGGTCATAGAGGTCAGCAGTGCGTGAGGCCAGCTGAAAAAGTTTGCGCTTGTCGGTGTCGTCATTCAGATAGTGGCGCAGCATGGCGAACTCATCATGCGCCAGCATGTCCGGCAGCAGCGTCATCAGTTTCCAGGCCATGCTTTGTTTGTTGAAGGCACTCTGCTCAGGAATATCCGGCAGGACGCGTACAAACATCTCCCAGATAAAGCTCGCGGGCAGCGGAAAATCGATATTCGCCGCAATGCCAAACTTCTGCGAAAGGGACATTTGTAGCCACTGCGCCATACCGGTGCTCTGCACCAGCACCATTTCTGGCTCAAATGGATCGTCAAGACGCTCTTGCTCAACGATATACTCCATCAGTGCTTCCAGCACATCCAGACGATTTGAGTGGTAAACCCTTAGCATAAACGCTCCCGACTAGCGGCTAACCGGGCAATGCAGACGCGTCAACGCGCCCTGCCGCCCCAGAGGAGAAATAAGTGTGACCGTGATGCTGACACATCCGGACTGTGTTGTCTGCCCCCGACTGACCTGCCAGCCCGGCGGGAGCGTTAATGTTGAGATCTGCGACTGATTCCACGCATGATGCCATAGCTGGCGATACTGGCTAAGCGCCGCATACCGGGCAGCCAGCGCGCGATGATATCCGGATAACGCCGTCACAACCACAACCAGCAACATCATTGCCAGCAAAACCTCAACCATGCTAAATCCTTTTTGTCTGCTCAGGGTAACTGACATAGCGCACTTTCCTTAAGGGGGCAGAAGTCGCTCCAGCCGTGGGCAGAAAAGCGTATTTGTCCTTCCGCGATATCCCCGCCTCGCCATAGCAACAGATCGTCATTTCCGGCAATAAGCAAAACACGCTCCTCAAACAGCCTTACACAGACCCGCAGACCTTGTGTCTGCTTGCACTGAACCTCTGGCCGTAAAGCCCAGTCCTGAACGCGTCCCCACTCCAGTGCAGATTGCAAGGCAGCCTGCTGGCGAACAGACAAACTCTCGCCATTCACCAACGTACTAAAGGTTTGCAACTGCTGGTTTAATCCGGTGAGGATCAGCGTGCCGAGCACCAGCAATAGCAGGACCAGCGCCAGCGATGACATGCCCCGCTGACGATTCACAGATTAAACCCCGTTACGGTGTGGCGAGCCGAAAAGGGTGCGGTCAGTTCACCTTTGCGGCGGGCACGCAGCTCGATACTGATGACCGGCGCAAAGCCAGCACGATCGGTTTTAGTGACCATAAACTGCTCTATCAGGACCCGATCCGGGTCAGTGAGCTTATCCCATCCCTTACCTTCACAGGATGTCGCGCCCCGCAGCGTTTCGAGCGTTCCGGACTCAAGCCGGAATCCCGTGCTGTCATTTTCTGACGCGGTGCTATCCCACTGGCCGTTGCTGTTTGCATCCCATTGCACAATTGCACATCGCCCTTGCCTGCCGATAATTAACCCTTGCCCCTGACAATGCCCTGCACAGTATCCTGCTCGCTGGAGCTGTTTACCCATCGCAAGCAGGCGTTGCCACACCTCATCTTCCAGCTCCCGTTGCCCGGATTGCAGTAAAACACCCCGCTGTAGCGCCGGTAAAAAACGTGACGTGCTGAGTAACAGAATACTGCTTATCGTCATCGCAATCAGGACCTCCAGCAGGGAAAACCCTTTTTGTTTTACTGGCATAGACTTTCTCCTGCGGCATTACACAGCCTGATACGTCCGCCATTTGAGACAATAACCCACCACGCACCGGCGCGGCTCTGCACGCGAATATGTCCGGCCCATGCGGTATCCCTTAAGCCGTAAAATCCCAGCGCAGGCGTTACGTCGCTCAGCGTGACCTCCGGCCATAACGGTTTCATCACGAACGGGTCGCCGCTGTCGCAGCCCGGGACCACAGCGCTGACAAGGCAGGCCTGATTCCCGTCAGCGTGAAGCGCGATCCTGTGCTCGCTGTTGTGACGATTTGCGTCGTTTCGTAAGAACGCCAGGTAATCCCGCACCTGACAGGCTGTCTGCCAGAGCCGCTGCCGCTGTTGCCAGCTGTCCCAGCCATAAAGACCCGTCGCGCTGAGGATCACAACCAGCGAGATGGCGAAAAGGGTTTCGATAAGCGTAAAGCCATGTTCGTTTTTCATGGCGGAAGTGTGGCGGAATGGCAGAAAAGGCGCGAGCGTTAAACCAGAACATTACGAGCCGCTTTCCGGAGATTTTCACCCGTTGCAACGCGTTACATCGTCTCTGGAAACAGGCTCGAAGAACAAAACGAGCGCGAAAAAAAACCGGCGCTAAAGAGCACCGGTTGTGTCAGGATTCGCCGTATCAGATGGCGACAGGGGCTTTGATGCCAGGATGCGGGTCGTAGCCTTCAATCTCGAAGTCATCAAAACGGTAATCGAAGATCGAGTCCGGTTTGCGTTTGATCACAAGCTTCGGCAATGCACGCGGTTCGCGCGTCAGCTGGAGATGCGTCTGTTCCATATGATTGCTGTAGAGGTGGGTATCACCGCCCGTCCAGACAAAATCGCCCACTTCAAGATCGCACTGCTGCGCCATCATGTGCACTAACAGCGCGTAGCTGGCGATGTTAAACGGCAGGCCGAGGAACACGTCGCAGGAGCGTTGATACAGCTGGCAGGAGAGTTTGCCGTCCGCCACGTAGAACTGGAAAAACGCGTGGCAAGGCGCCAGCGCCATTTTATCCAGTTCACCCACGTTCCAGGCAGAAACAATGATACGGCGCGAGTCCGGGTCATTTTTCAGCTGGTTCATGACGGTCGTGATCTGGTCGATATGGCGGCCGTCCGGGGTAGGCCACGCGCGCCATTGCTTGCCGTAAACCGGCCCCAGGTCGCCGTTCTCATCTGCCCACTCGTCCCAGATGGAGACATTGTTTTCATGCAGATAAGCAACGTTGGTATCGCCTTGCAGGAACCAGAGCAGTTCATGAATGATCGAGCGCAGATGGCAGCGCTTCGTCGTCACCAGAGGGAAGCCTTCTTGCAGATTGAAGCGCATCTGGTGGCCAAAAATGGAGAGCGTACCGGTGCCGGTGCGGTCGTTTTTCGGCGTGCCCTCGTCGAGCACTTTTTTCATCAATTCAAGATACTGTTTCATGATTCCTCAGGAAAGTTGTTGCTGTGGACGACGACGATACGCCCAAATCATCATAATGGCACCCGCGACAATCATCGGAATGGAGAGGATCTGCCCCATGCTGATGTACTGTACCCACTCGCCGGTAAACTGTGCATCCGGCTGGCGGAAGAACTCGACGATGATACGAAACGCGCCGTAGCCAATCAGGAACAGACCAGATACTGCCCCCATTGGGCGCGGTTTGCGGATATACAGATTCAGGATGATAAACAGCACCACACCTTCCAGCGCCAGCTCATAAAGCTGAGACATATGACGCGGCAGAACGCCGTAGGTATCGAAAATGGACTGCCACTCAGGATGCGAAGGCAGCAGCGCGATATCCTCTGCGCGGGAGCCCGGGAACAGCATGGTAAACGGCACGCTCGGATCGACACGCCCCCAGAGTTCACCGTTGATGAAGTTGCCCAGACGCCCTGCACCCAGCCCAAACGGGATTAATGGCGCAATAAAATCAGCCACCTGGAAGAAGTTACGTTTGGTGCGTTTGGCGAAGATCACCATCACGAGGATCACACCAATCAGTCCGCCGTGGAAGGACATGCCGCCGTCCCAGACGCGCAACAGATAGAGCGGGTCGTTCAGGAATACCGGGAAGTTGTAGAACAGGACATAGCCGATGCGCCCGCCCAGGAATACGCCAAGAAAGCCAGCATAAAGCAGGTTTTCCACTTCGTTCTTCGTCCAGCCGCTGCCCGGACGACTGGCGCGACGACCAGCAAGCCACATGGCAAAGACGAAGCCCACCAGGTACATCAGTCCGTACCAGTGAAGCGCTACAGGTCCTATTGAGAAAATAACCGGATCGAATTCCGGAAAATGCAGATAACCACTGTTCATCTGTCACCACAAGATGTTGTTATTCCGCTGAAAGTGGACAGCGGCTGAATTGCATTCCCGCCGTTGGCAGGTGCTCCAAAGTTGCGAATCATAGCATAAGGCAGGCGCGGAGGATGCGCCTGAGATGTAAAAGATGTGTATAGGGTTTTATGCGCGCTGTTCCCCCTCACCCCATTCCTCTTCCTCAAGGGAGAGGGGGTCGTCCGAGCAGTCATTATTTTGTGGGGATCAGCGGCCGCCGCGGATCAAACCGCCCATGCCGCGTCGCTCCATAAACGCCGCCACCTGATGGCGCACTTCGGCTGCCAGCTGTGCTTCCAGGCTACGCGCGGCCAGCTCATGCGCCTCATCTTGTTCGATGTGACGTAACAGGTATTTCACGCGCGCAACGGAACGTCCGTTCATTGACAGGTGACGGAAACCGAGGCCAATCAGGATCGCCACGCACATCGGATCGCCGGCCATTTCACCGCACAGGCGCAGGTCGATATTATGCTGCTCGGCTTCGCGGGCGATCATCGCCAGGGCACGAAGCATCGCCGGATGCAGGCTGTCGTAGATACTGGCCACGCGGGTATTGTTGCGATCGACCGCCAGAATGTATTGCGTTAAGTCGTTGGTGCCAACGGAGATAAAATCAACGCGGGTTGCCAGCTGCGGTAACATAAAGACCATCGAAGGCACTTCCAGCATCACGCCAATACGGGGTTTAGGGATCGCGTAGCCGATCATCTCTTCCACTTCGCGCCCTGCACGTTCAATCAACCGCCGCGCTTCGTCGATCTCGTCAATACTGGTGACCATCGGCAGCAAAATGCTGAGATTCCCCGTGGCCGCGTTGGCACGCAGCATCGCACGAACCTGGATAAGGAAAATTTCCGGCTGATCGAGGGTAATGCGGATCCCACGCCAGCCGAGGCAGGGATTCTCTTCACTGATGGGCATATAGGGCAGTTGCTTATCCGCGCCGACGTCGAGGGTGCGCAACGTGACGGGTTTGTCGTTAAACATCTGCAACATGCCCTGATACTGCGCAACCTGCTCCTCTTCTGACGGGAAGCCGCTTTGCAGCATGAACGGTATTTCGGTGCGGTAGAGACCAATGCCATCGATGCGGCTGCCGAGCTTCTCTTCATGCTCGGGGCTTAATCCCGCGTTGAGCATCACCTTTACCCGCTCACCGCTCTTGAGCTGTGCGGGCAGGTTGACGTCATCTTCCGCCAGCTTGCTTAATTCATTCTCTTCGCTGATAAGACGCTGGTACTCCTGAAGAAGAACCGGCTCAGGATCCACCAGCAACTCACCGCGATATCCGTCCACCACCAGCGTGCGGCGATGCAGTACGGAGGGCTGAATATCCGCCCCCATCACGGTCGGAATACCGAGCGCACGCACCATAATGGCGGCATGAGAGTTAGCTGCGCCATCGCGCACCACCACGCCCGCCAGCCTGTCCTGCGGTAATTCCGCCAGCGTCGTCGCCGAGAGTTCATCGGCCACCAGCACAAACCGGTTCGGCCAGGCATTCGCCCCCTGAATAGTATCATCGAGGTGGAACAGCAGACGTTGCCCAAGCGCGCGTAAATCGCCGGCGCGCTCTTTCAGATAGCCGTCAGTCAGTACCGCAAACTGCTCGGCAAATTTTTCAATGACCTTTTTAACCGCCCACTCTGCCACCGACCCCTTATCGACCTCGGCAAATAACTCACGACGCAAACGCGCATCGGAAAGCAGGTGTGAGTAGAGATCGAAAATGGCCGCCGTCTCTTTTTGCGCGCCAGCGGCAAAGCGTTTGCTGTAGCGACGAAACTCATTCGCCGCCTCTTCCAGCGCAGCGGTGAGCCGTTCGCGCTCAAGCGCCTCATCCAGCGTAGAGGCTTCGTAGACCTGCTCCATCAGCGGGAGCGTGGCATCCATCCAGCCTTCGGCTATAGCGACCCCCGGCGAGGCCGGAAGCGCGCGAATACGCGTATGACGATACTGACCAAAAAGAGCTGTCAGTTGGGACTGAGAGAGGATCGCCGCCATCTGCGTTGCCAGCGTGACGAGGAAGGACTCCTCGCTTTCATCGTACTGGCGCAGCTCGCGCTGCTGAACAACAAGCACGCCAAGCAGCTGGCGGCGCTGAATAATCGGTACGCCAAGAAACGCGCGGAAACGCTCTTCTTTGACGGAAGGGATATATTTGAAGCTGGGGTGTTTTTGCGCATCGGCAAGGTTGATTGGCTCCGCCAGTCGCCCGACCAGGCCAACAATACCTTCATCAAACGCGAGCGTGACGGTACGTCCCCGTGGTTTTTTTAATCCGCGGGTTGCCATAAGGTAGTAGCAACGTCGGTCATGGTCGGCCAGGTAGACCGAACAGACCTCGGTTTCCATCGCAAGACAGATGTCCGTCACCAGAATATTCAGCGCCTCGTTGAGGCGAGGCGCACTGGCGACCTTTTCAACTATTTCTCGCAAGCGGGTGAGCATGATTTGCGTAGCTTAACCTCTTTTACGTCGCCAGGCAGGTGCGCTCTGTGGCTTCGGAGTCGTCTCCTGAAGCTGCATCACGACACTTGCGAACTCTTTCATCACCCTACGGTATACATCGCGCTTGAATGACACGACCTGACGAACCGGATACCAGTAGCTTACCCAGCGCCAGCCATCAAACTCTGGCGTGCTGCTGGTTTGCATATTGATATCTGAATCGTTGCCCACCAACTGCAAAAGAAACCACTTCTGTTTCTGGCCGATACAAACCGGCTTTGTGTCCCAACGCACCAAACGTTTCGGTAACTTGTAACGCAACCAGTTGCGGGTCGAAGCCAGGATGCGAACATCTTTTCGGCTTAAACCAACCTCTTCAAACAGCTCCCGGTACATCGCTTGTTCTGGGGACTCTCCAGGATTGATCCCGCCTTGCGGGAACTGCCAGGAGTGCTGACCATATCGCCGGGCCCACATCACCTGGCCCTGACGATTACAAATTACTATTCCTACGTTTGGGCGGTAGCCATCGTCATCAATCACCGGACTACCCCAAACTAAATCTGATATATGAATGATTGTTTCACACTACAGGGAGGCGGTAAACCACTCTCTTACAGGCCTGCAACCTAATAACATTTGAATAACTCACAATTTTGTGAGGAGTTATAAACAGATGAGGGCGACTGAGACCATTTTTATTCACCTTTTCTGTGGATATAGTTGTGAAGAAGTATGGAATTACCGATGAAAAACCTTGTGGCCCGGCGAATAGGCAATTTTCATCACTTAAAATAAATCATTTAAATTCATACAGTTAAATGTAAATTTAGGGTATCAAAGGCGATTAACGTGACGATCGTCACATCAAAGACCTTCCTGGTGATGAAAGATCGAACAGCGTCGGTTTTATCCACAGATTGTGCCAATAAGTTAGGCACAATTTGTGTGAAAATTCGATTTTCATCGCACGTCAAGGCTGTAAATTGAAACAGTAGTGGCGGTTATTCGCAGTTATCCCATTTTTCTGTGGATAACATGGTGTAAGATCCTGTTTATTGTCAGTGACCAGAATTGCACAACCTGTTTTTTAGCCATGGCGCGACGGGATGCATTCCTAAAAAACATAATATAAATCATCCACATGGAATATATACTCAGAAAAAAGTAAACTCTATCCACAAGGGATAAAATATCAGTTCATTTTTTAACCAAAAGGTTGTCAGCATGCATTCTCTCGCCCCACTGCTCTCTCCTCCCGTCAGTGAAGCCCAGTTGCTCCAGCAGGCACAACGTCTGGCAGGCTATGCACTGGGCGAGCTGGCCGTGATGGCGGGGTTGACGATACCCAACGATCTGAAGCGCGATAAAGGCTGGATCGGCGTGTTGCTTGAACGTTGGCTGGGCGCAAGCGCGGGCAGTAAACCCGAGCAAGATTTTGCGGCGCTGGGGGTGGAACTGAAGACGATCCCCATTGATAGCCTGGGGCGGCCACTGGAAACTACCTTTGTCTGCGTTGCGCCGCTAACGGGTAATAGCGGAGTGACATGGGAAACCAGCCACGTCAGGCATAAGCTGAAGCGGGTGTTGTGGGTACCCGTTGAGGGTGACAGGCAGATCCCGCTGGCAGAGCGTCGCGTTGGCGCCCCGCTGCTCTGGAGCCCGGATGAAGAAGAAGAGAGACAGCTTTCCCAGGACTGGGAAGAGCTGATGGACATGATTGTGCTGGGACAGGTTGAGCAGATCACCGCCCGGCATGGCGAAGTGCTGCAACTCCGTCCCAAAGCCGCCAACAGCAAAGCGCTCACTGAAGCGGTAGGTGCACAGGGCGAACCGATCCTGACGCTGCCGCGCGGCTTCTATCTTAAAAAGAATTTCACCGGTGCACTGCTGGCACGACACTTCCTGTTGAAAACATAGTTTTTTACCAATTTTGCGCTCCGGCTAACATAATCTCCTCCTTTTTAAGATTTCCCCCCTTTCACCTGTCGTAATATCAGGTTATTACTACACTATGATTTGATACGAGCCAGGTGAGGATGAGAACGATGAAAAAATGGGCAGTAATTATCTCAGCAGTCGGTTTAGCGTTTGCGGTATCGGGTTGTAGCAGCGACTATGTCATGTCAACGAAAGATGGTCGTATGATCCTGACCGATGGCAAACCCGAAGTCGACGACGATACCGGTCTGGTGAGTTACCGCGATCGCGAAGGCAATCAAATGCAAATTAATCGCGACGAAGTCTCCCAGATCATCGAGCGTTAAACAGATAAAGGTCAGTAGCTTGCTGGCCTTTTTGATTTTTTCCTTCCCCTTTTGCCTTCCCTCTGCCATGTTTATATTCCTTTGTCGGGAGGTTCCTGACGCGGTCTGTATGTCTAAAAAAGGAAACCGGCTATGCATTATCACCGTATCCCCCATAGCGCTCTGGAGATCAGCCAGCTGGGGTTAGGCACCATGACATTTGGTGAACAAAACAGCGAAGCCGATGCCCATGCACAACTCGATTACGCCGTCAGCCAGGGCATTAACCTGATTGACGTGGCGGAGATGTACCCAGTTCCTCCCCGCCCGGAAACTCAAGGTCTTACCGAAACGTATGTCGGCAACTGGCTGGCGAAACGCGGCAATCGCGAAAAGCTGGTCATCGCTTCTAAGGTTAGCGGCCCTTCCCGTAATAACGATGCCGGGATCCGCCCTAACCAGATCCTCGATCGCAAGAATATCCGTGCTGCGCTGGATGCCAGCCTCAAGCGCCTGCAAACCGACTATCTCGATCTTTATCAGGTGCACTGGCCGCAGCGTCCGACGAACTGCTTCGGTAAGCTTGGCTACACCTGGAACGAGAGTGCTCCGGCCGTCACCCTGCTGGAAACACTGGAGGCGCTTACGGAATGCCAGCGCGCGGGTAAGATCCGCTACATCGGCGTTTCCAACGAGACGGCGTTTGGCGTAATGCGCTATCTGCATCTGGCCGATAAACACGACCTGCCGCGGATCGTGACCATCCAGAACCCGTACAGCCTGCTGAACCGCAGTTATGAAGTGGGTCTCGCGGAAGTGACGCAGTACGAAGAGGTGGAGCTGCTCGCCTACTCTTGCCTGGGCTTCGGAACCCTGACGGGCAAATACCTGAACGGCGCGAAACCGGCTGGCGCGCGTAACACGCTTTTCAGCCGCTTCACCCGCTATAGCGGCGAGCAGACGCAAAAAGCCGTGGCGGCCTATGTGGATATCGCGAAGCGTCACGGACTCGATCCGGCGCAGATGGCGCTGGCCTTCGTGCGTCGTCAGCCGTTTGTGGCAAGTACCCTGCTCGGCGCAACGACAATGGATCAGTTAAAAACCAATATTGAGAGTTTCCACCTGAACCTGAGTGAAGAGGTCTTAGCGGAGATTGAAGCGGTGCATCAGGTTTATACTTACCCGGCACCTTAAGTTGACGATTTGCCCGGTGGCGGCGTTGCCTTACCGGGCCTACAAAATCCGCCAACATCACGAAACGTAGGCCGGGTCAGGCGGAGCCGCCACCCGGCAAAGATATCACCGCCGACGCTGCCAGACCCACAGCCCGGTAATCGCCAGCGCAAACAGTGCGCCAAACCCCACCCCGATTGCCACAACCGGCGCACCTGCTTTTACCGCCAGCGAGTAAATCCCCAGCATCAGCAGCATCGCCATGTTTTCGCCAAGGTTTTGCACCGCAATGGCGTTGCCAGCCCCGACGGTCTGCTTGCCGCGCTCCTGCAAAAGCGCGTTGAGCGGCACCACAAAGAAACCGCCTAATACGCCGATCAGTAACAACAGGGCATAGGCTGGCAATATGGCATGTTGCAGGGAGAAGAACAGAACGCCGACGCCGATCAGGATCCCTGCAGGCATGCAGCGCGCAACGGTTTCGAGCGTCACCAGTTTTGCCGCAGCTCCGGCCCCGACCACAATCCCGACGGCAACCATGGCATTCAGGTAGGTCGGCGTGGCGTTGTCTGTTATACCCAGCGCCACCGGCACCCACAGCACCAGCAGGAAACGCAGCGTAACGCCAGCCCCCCAGAACATGCTGGTGCCCATCAGCGAGAAGCGTGTTTCACCGTTACGCCACAGTACGCGGCAGGCGTTGAAGAAGCTGCCGGTCATTGGCCCGAAGCGCCAGGATTGTCCCGGACGCGCCACGGCCAGTTTGGGGATAAACAGGTTGGCGATCACCGCGCCACCGTACATCAGGGCACAGATGCCAAGCGCGGCGAGCACGTGCCAGTCTGCCAGCACGCCGCCCGCCACCGACCCCAGGAGAATAGCCGCAATGGTGGAGGACTCCATCAGGCCGTTGGCCTTCACCAGCTTATCGCCGGTGGTGAGCTCACCCAGAATGCCGTACTTCGCCGGGGAGTAAGCTGCCGCGCCAATGCCTACCAGCGTGTAGCCAACAAACGGGTTGATACCAAAGCAGATGCTTGCCGCGCCCAGAAGCTTAAGACTGTTTGCAAACATCATGACCCGACCTTTCGGGAAGCTGTCTGCCACCTGGCCAACAAACGGCGCAAATACAATGTAAGCACCCACAAACACCATCTGTAGGATCGGCTGGCTCCAGTCGGGATAAAACTCAGCTTTCAGCAACGCCAGCGTAGCAAACAGTAACGCGTTATCGCCGAACGCGGAAAGAAACTGGGCGGCGATAACCGCCATCATGCCTTTCGACCAGATTGAAGTGTTAGTGTGTACTGACTCACGCATTATGCTGTTCCGCCTCTTCAACCATGCCCTTCAGGGTCACAAAATCGGGTTTACCGCTGCCCAGCACCGGTAACTGTTTGAGGTAACGAATATCGCGGGGGACCGCCAGCTCGGGGATACCATGTTCGCGCGCATACCTGAGAAGCGCATCACGCTTCAGTTCACCGTCAGTAGTAAAGAGCACCAGCGCCTCACCTTTACTGGCATCACTTTTCACCACGGTCGCATGCATTTTCTCCGCCGAGACTGCGGTCGCCAGCGTCTCGACCATTTCAAGAGAGACCATTTCCCCGGCGATCTTGGCGAAGCGTTTTGCACGTCCCTGGATCTGCACGAAGCCCTGATTGTCGAAGCGCACGATATCGCCCGTGTCGTACCAGCCCGTTTCAACCTCGCCATTGACGTTCTCGGCCGTCGGCGCCTCAAGCACGCCCGGGTTTTCCACACGCAGATAGCCGTTCATGACGTTCGGCCCTTTCAGCTGAAGACGTCCGCCGTCTTCAATACCCGGTACCGCCAGCAGACGCGCGTCCAGCCCCGGCAGAATGCGGCCAACCGTTCCCGGTTTTGCCGCCATCGGAACGTTGATGGAGACCACCGGCGCGCACTCCGTCACGCCATAGCCTTCCAGAATCCGCAGGCCAAACTTGTCCTGCCAGATCTGGCGCGTACTGTCCTGGAGTTTTTCCGCCCCCGCCACCACGTAGCGCACGCGGAAGAAATCATACGGGTTGGCGAAGCGCGCGTAGTTTCCGAGGAAGGTGGACGTCCCGAACAGCACCGTGCAGTTACGGTCATAAACCAGCTCCGGCACAATGCGGTAGTGCAGCGGGCTTGGGTAGAGGAACACCTCGGCACCGGTCAGCAGCGGCGTAAAGAGACCCACGGTCAAACCAAATGAGTGGAACAGCGGCAGCGCCGACATAAAGCGATCGTTGGCGGTAAAGTCAGCGATGGTTTTAATCTGTTCGACGTTTGCCAGAATGCTTTTGTGGCTATGAACCACACCTTTCGGGTTGCCTTCAGAGCCGGAGGTAAAGAGGATAATGGCATCATCCTCCGGCTGCTGCTTAACCTGCGCCAGACGCGGCATCAGCAGGTGCGCGAAAATCCACAGCTTGTCGGCGGTCGTGACGTCTGCTTTCAGATCTTCCAGGAACACCCAGCGCACCTGCGTCAGCTGTTCCGGCAGGTGCCACAGCTTGCCTTTATCCAGGAACTGGCGGGAGGTAAAGATGGTGTTGATTTGTGCTGCGGTAATCGCGCTGGAGAGCCCTTTCACGCCCGCCGTGTAGTTCATCATCGCCGGAATGCGGCCCCGGGAGACGGCACCAAAGATCACCGCCGCGCTGATACCCGCGTTTGGCAGCATCAGGCCGATCTTTTCGCCCTGTTTGCTGTACTTTTCCAGGATACGCCCGACAAACAGCGTTTTGGTCAACAGCTTACGGTAGGTATCCGGCGTAAAGTTGATGTCTTCGATGCAGTTTTTTTTCGCACCGTAGCGATACTGCGCCGACAGCAACGATTCATACAGCGTTTCGCGCGGGCGAACGGCCATGCGCGCTTCCATCATAATCTGGTGCAGCATTTCCCCGGCGATTTTACGGCGGTCGCGCGCGCGCGGCGCCTCGGGCATCGGCAGTGACGTCGGCGGTAATATATGCAGCGTAATTTTCGGGAACAGACGCTGCTTCACCAGCCCTTTCAGACGGCTGAAAAAGGTCAGCTCAGCCCCGTCGATGCGTAGCGGCACGACGGTGGCCTGAGACTTCGCCGCGACAAAACCGGCGCCGTCGTAAATTTTCATCAGGGAGCCCGTCACTGAAATCCGCCCTTCCGGGAAGATAACCACAGGACGCCCCTGCCCAATCAGACGCACCAGATGTTTAATCATCATCGGTTTGGTTGGGTCGAGCGGGACAAAATCAATCAGCGGTTTGAGCCAGCGCATGTACCATTTTTCACTGATGGAGCTGTAAACCGCGAAGACGGGGCGCACGGGCAAAAACAGCGCCAGCAATACGCCATCAAGAAAAGAGACGTGATTCGGTGTGATAAGCACACGCTCGCCATAGAGTGCCTGCGTATCGCCAGTCACGCGGATGCGAAACAGGACACGAAACAGTGTGCGGAAGAACCCAAAAAGCATTTCAACTCCCTTTGCCAGCCAGTGTGAAAGGTATAAATGGTGGCAGATTACACGAGAAGTAGTGAGGGAGCGATAGCAAAAACAGAGGCGAAAAAAAACCTGCGCATCCGCGCAGGTTGGTGCAAGTGAAGAGTACGAAAACGTACCAGGAATTCTCACCAATCAATACCTCTGGGATCTTGATTGTGGCCTCCGGCGACAGGCTTCGCCAGCAGGAAAACGCAAGGGAATGAGCCGAAGTGCAACCAGGTGTGAATAATCTCTTTTGCTGTTACAGGTTGAACTTACAGGCAAAAAAAAACCTGCGTAAAACGCAGGTTGGTGTAAATCGTGTTAATCAACCGAAGTTGATTCCACCTATCAATACCTCTGGGATCTCGACTCTAGCAATTCACAACGCATCGTTGCCAACGGACAATCGCAACAGCCTGAGGCAAAGTGTAACTAAAGGTTCAGATTGACATTATTCAGACATGACTGGCCGTGTAACGATTACACCGCGAGGGATGTTCTGCTTCACGTTTGCAGAGGACGCTCACCCGCTCCCCTTGAATGCACGCCGCTTTTCCGCAACACTAGTTAGTGTGTAAACGCTTACCCCTATAAGAAGGTATTGAATGGCGACAATTAAGGATGTGGCTCGTCTGGCCGGTGTTTCCGTCGCGACCGTCTCCCGCGTGATCAACAACTCCCCTAAAGCGAGTGATGCATCACGCCAGGCCGTGCAGGACGCCATGGAAAACCTGAATTATCACCCTAACGCCAACGCACGCGCCCTTGCCCAACAGTCGACAGAAACCATCGGGCTGGTGGTCGGGGATGTATCCGATCCGTTTTTCGGTGCGATGGTCAAAGCCGTAGAACAAGTTTCTTATCACACCGGTAATTTCCTGCTGATTGGTAATGGCTACCACAATGAACAGAAAGAACGCCAGGCCATTGAGCAGTTGATCCGTCATCGCTGTGCGGCGCTGGTGGTCCATGCCAAAATGATCCCCGACGCCGAGCTGATCCATCTGATGAAACAGATGCCGGGGATGGTGATTATCAACCGTATTATTCCCGGATTTGAAACCCGCTGCGTGGCGCTCGACGACCGTTACGGCGCATGGCTCGCAACCCGTCACCTGATCCAGCAGGGCCATACCCGAATTGGTTATCTGTGCTCCAACCACCCAATTTCCGATGCGGAAGATCGCCTTCAGGGCTATTACGACGCGCTGCGCGAAGCCGGTCTGCCGTGCAACGATCGTCTTGTGGCGTACGGAGAACCGGATGAGAGTGGCGGCGAGCAGGCGATGACCGAGCTGCTGGGCCGCGGGCGGAATTTCACCGCCGTGGCCAGCTATAACGACTCCATGGCCGCCGGCGCAATGGGCGTGCTGAATGATAACGGAATCGACGTCCCGGCAGAAATTTCGCTGATTGGCTTTGATGATGTGCTGGTGTCGCGCTACGTGCGCCCTCGCCTGACCACCGTGCGCTACCCGATTGTGACCATGGCAACGCAGGCGGCAGAACTGGCGTTAGCGCTGGCCGAGCATCGCCCGCCACCGGAAATTACCCACCTGTTCAGCCCAACCTTAGTGCGCCGTCACTCGGTGGTATCGCCCGCGGAAGCCGTGAGCGAACAGCGATAGAGATGGACGGTTTTATCCGGGTATTCCAGGGCATCACCGATGTAGTGCCAGCCGTAACGTTCGTAGAAGTCGCGGCAGGCAGACCAGAGATGAAGCTCGTGATACCCGGCGCGTCGCGCGTAGCCGATAACATGCTGCTGAAGTTTTCCCGCCAGCCCGTTTCCCCGCGCGGCTTCATCGACATACAGCGCAGCCAGCCAGGGATGAAGATCCTGCCGGGAAATTAAATCGCAACGCCACAACCCAATGGTGCCCAGCAGCTGGTCATCCTCAACGGCAATAAAGGTGAGCGGTAACTCGCCTGGCGTCAGGCTGTGCTCGACAATGCTCTGGAAAAAGGCACGCGGCATACCTTCACCAAACGCGTTCCAGATCCAGTCGATCACCTGCTGTGTAAACTGCGGCGCAGCGTGAAGCGGCAGTATATTCACACCAGCTTCCCCTGGAAAAGAGGGACCGATTCGAAGAGATAGCCGTCAAAATCGGGCGCGTCTTCGTCTGACAGCTCGAGCAGGCTCTTTTTGACGTTTTCAAGATGCTGGAACATCGCCTGCCACGCCCCCATCACGTCGCGGCGGCGGAGCGCAGCGAGAATGGTTTGCCTGTCTCCGAGCCACTTCAGGCGCCAGGCGCGGCTGGCGATATGGCCATTGAACTGCTGCCACAGCGGACTGCTGTCCATGTGATGCCAGACGCTCTCAACCGTCGCCAGCAGCATCTGGTTTTGTGTGGCCCCAGCCAGCACCAGGTGGAACATTTTGTTGTTGTCCTGGCTGCGATCGTCGACGGCAATCGCCCGTTGCTCTTGCTCGATAATGCGGCGCAGGTTGTCGATGTCCGCCCGTGTCGCCATTTTTGCGGCAAAGGCAGCGATGTTGCTTTCAAGCAGTTGACGCGCCTGGAGAATTTCAAACGGCCCAACGTCACTGTTCAGAAAACGCTCTTCCTCGTTTTCATGCTCTTCCGGAATGCGCATCACGTACACGCCTGACCCCTGGCGAATATCCACCGTTCCCTGAAGCTCAAGCATCAGCAGCGCCTCGCGCACGATAGTGCGGCTGACGCCATACGTATCGGCGATGTTGCGCTCCGGCGGCAGACGCGATCCCACGGGATAATGCCCCTGGATAATCTGCGCCCGTAAATCCTCGCCAATCTCCTGGTACTGTTTTTTTTCCGGCAGGATGACAGCCTTATCCACGTTTTCACCTGTGTTTTTCAGTTAATGCGCGGGCCGGACGTCCTCCCGGCCAGTTTGTGCGCTATTTTACCAGAAGGCTTACTTCCATTCATCGTCTACCCTGAGCGTCAGCACACGCTCATCGCGCAGCTGGCGGAACCAGGACGCTGATTTCTTTGCCCGCCGTGCGCGTTGATTTTCAAGGTCGATCTCAATCAGCCCGTAGCGGTTTTTAAACGCGTTCATCGGGGAGACATTGTCGGTGAAGGCCCACAGCATATAACCGTGACAGTTCGCCCCCGCCTCCCGCGCCAGCAGCGTGTAGTAGAGATGTTCGCTGATAAACTCGATGCGGTACGTGTCGTCAATGACGCCGTCACGATTGCGATACTGCGCTTCGTTCTCCACGCCCATCCCGCTTTCCGCCACAAACCAGTCAATGTTGCGATAGTCGTTTTTAATCCGCATCGCCATGTCGTAAATAATGCGCGGAAAGATCTCCCAGCCGCGGGAGGTGTTCATACGCCGTCCGGGCAGCTCAAACGGCTCGTAGTAGTACGCCGGATGGAACGGCGTCTCCGGGTGCCAGGCGCGGGACGGGGCTTTGACGCGATGCGGGTAATAGAGGTTAATGCCCAGCTCATCGACGGTGTTGTCGGCAATCAGCGCCAGCTCGTCAGCCGTGTAGTCCCACTGCACCTGATGCTGCGCCAGCAGGGTAAAGAGCGCCTGCGGATAGCGCCCGTGCACCAGCGGGTCGAGAAAGACGCGGTTGTAGAACAGATCGTACATCTCTGCCGCTCGCACGTCATGCGGCGCGCGGGAGCGCGGATAGGTCACTTCCGGGTTAAGAATACAGCCCACCGTGCCGTCATACCCTTTCTCGCGAAACAGCTTCACCACTTTCGCCGTCGCCAGCACCTTATGGTGGTTCCACTGCATCCAGGTGCTGGTGCTCTGCTCATAGGGCCAGCGCAGCGCGTCAAGGTAGACGCGCGTCTGGACCACAATCGGTTCGTTGAAGGTAAACCAGCGGGTGACTTTGCCGTGAAAGCGCTCAAATACCTTTTCCGCATAGCGAACGAACAGCTCGACGACGTGCTTTGACGCCCAGCCGCCGTAGGTCTCCAGCAGCACGCCCGGCAATTCGTAGTGTTCCAGGCAGATCATCGGCTCAATGCCCTGACGGTGCATTTCATCGAACAGCGCGTCGTAATACGCGGCGTACTCTTCATCTACCGTCGCATTTTCATAGTCGGTTAAAAAGCGCGACCAGTTGATCGAGGTGCGATAGTGCGTCAGTCCCGCCTGCTTCATCAGCGCTACATCTTCGCGGAAGCGATTGATAAAGTCGGTTGCCACCGCCGGACCATAGCCGTTGTGCCAGACGTGACGATCGTTCATGTACCAGAGATCGATCCACGAATCCTGCCCCGGCTTTTTGCCGCTCCAGCCCTCGGTCTGCCAGGCCGATGCCGCCGCGCCCAGAATAAAATCTTGCGGTATGGCTATCTGTTTTGTGCTCATCGTATCCTCATGCGTTATCGGTGGCTTGTTGCAGTGCGGCCTGCTCTGCGCGGCGTGAAGCAATTTTCACAAACGGCAGATAGATAATCACCGCGGTCACGATGCAGATAAACTGGGTGATGACCGCCCCCATGGAGCCCGCCGTTGACAGCCAGGCGTTGATCAGCGGCGGCGTGGTCCAGGGCACCATTACCACGGCTTTCCCGGCAAATCCGGTCACGGTGGCAAAGTAGCCAATCGAGCCCGTCACCAGCGGCGTGATGATGAAGGGGATAGCCAGGATCGGGTTGAGCATGATTGGCATACCGAAGATCACCGGCTCATTGATATTAAAAATACCCGGCCCGATGGAGAGCTTGGCTATCTCCTTCATCTCTTTACGTTTGGTGGCAATCATGACGGCTATCAGCAGGCCGATGGTCAGGCCGGAGCCGCCGATGCTCATATAGACGTCCCAGAACGGCATGGTGATGATGTTTGGCACCTCTTTGCCCTGCTCGAACGCGCTCATGTTAACGGTGATTGCCCCCAGCAGCAGCGGCTCGCGGATCGGCTTGATCATCTGGTTGCCGTGAATACCAATCACCCAGAACAGCTGGGCGACAAACATCAGCAGAAGGATCCCCGGCAGGCTTTGCACCACGCGCTCCAGCGGCTGTTGCACCACCTGGTATACCGCGTCGTAGAGATACATGCCGGTAATCTGATGAAACACGAAGCCAAAGGTGGCGATGGCGGTGGTGGTGATAATGGCCGGGATCAGCGCAGAGAACGACGCGGCAACGTTCGGCGGCACCGTGTCCGGCATCCTGATTTTCAGCCCCTTGCGGTTTTCCAGCCAGCAGTAGATCTCCACCGACAGGATGGCGATAAACATACCGAGGAACAGGCTGCGGGTATCTGAGAACTGGCGCAGCAGCACATCTTTCACCACGTGCATCTCACCGTCCACCAGCATTTCCACCGTGGTCGGCGTCACGCAGATAAAGCAGATCACCGCCAGCAGGCCGGGGAACAGGGACTTAATGCCGTTAATACGCCCCAGCTCAATGCCGATTAAAAACACCGCGCCGATGTTGAGAAAGTTCAGCGTGGCGTAGTTGAGCGCGCTGGTGATCGGCTTTAAGGCCGCGAGAAACGACAGCGACTGAAAGCTCGCCAGACCGTTTTTCGGATCCAGCACCATATTGGAGATCAATACCGAGAACGCCCCCACTATGATGACTGGCATTAAGGTAATAAACGCAGACTTGATCGCCTGGATATAGCGATAGCTGTTGAAGGTAGTGGCAAAACTGCCCAGAGCGTCGATCAGTTTTTCCTGAAATGCCATAGGGTAATACCTCAGTAAAAGGGCTTTTATTGAATAAGGTGTACAGCCGGATACTATTGGTATGCCAAAAATAGCGTCCACAGGCGATTTGTTCTGTGATTAAGCTCCCAACGCCGTTAGAGGTATTCCAGATTATGATTTATCACCATTTTGGTATACCAATGACAGGCATTTATTCCGCGGGCGAGGATCGTTACTGAAAAGCGTGATCGTTATGGGGTTTTGTCCTTCCCACGTCGCTTATGCGCCGGATGGTCTGTGTTAAACTGCAAACCATTACGTGGAAACAGGAATTTCGAATGGCAACAATGCTGGATGTCTCACTGCGTGCGGGCGTGTCGAAGGCCACCGTTTCGCGCGTGCTGAACGGCACAGGTCAGGTTAAAGAGAGCACGCGCCAGCAGGTATTTCGCGCGATGGAGGAGCTGGGCTATCGTCCGAACTTTCTCGCGCGCTCGCTGGCTAACCAGACCAGCAACAGCATCGGTCTGGTCGTCTCGACGTTCGACGGTTTTTACTTTGGTCGTTTGCTACAGCAGGCGTCACGGCAGACCGAAACGCACGGTAAACAGCTGATTGTTACCGACGGTCACGATGCCCCTGAACAGGAAGAACTGGCGGTGCAGATGCTCGCCGACCGCAAGTGCGACGCCATCGTGCTGTACACGCGTTACATGAGCGAAAAGACGATCCTGAAGCTGATCAACAGCGTGCAGACGCCGCTGGTAATCATTAACCGCGAAGTGAGCCAGGCGGCGGATCGCTGCGTCTTCTTTGAACAGCAGGACGCAGCCTTCAAAGCGGTGGATTACCTGATAAGCCAGGGCCATCGGGAGATCGCCTGTATCACCGTCCCGATCCACACCCCAACGGGTAAAGCGCGGCTGATGGGCTACCGTAAGGCGCTGGAGAAGCACGGTATTCGTCTCGATGAGCGGCGGATTAAATACGGCGATGCAGGCATGACGCGGGGTTACGAGCTGTGCAAAGAGCTGATTGCGGAAAAGACATCGTTCAGCGCCCTGTTTGCCTGTAACGATGACATGGCCCTGGGCGCCTCCAAAGCATTACACCAGGCCGGGCTGAAGATCCCGCAGGATATTTCGCTGTTTGGTTTTGACGATGCCCCCAGCGCAAAGTGGCTGGAGCCTGCCCTGTCGTCGGTGTATTTGCCGATCGACAACATGATCGTGACGGCGATCGACCAGGCGATCCGGCTGGCAAAAAACCAGCCGGTTGAAGCGATCCCACCGTTCACCGGCACGCTGGTGTTACGCGATTCGGTGACAACAGGGCCCTGGTTTAATCAGACCAGCTCTAACGCCAGCAATTCCTGAATGGTCTGGCGACGGCGAATCAGCCGCGCCACGCCATTATCAAACAGCACTTCCGGCAGCAGCGGACGGCTATTGTAGTTCGAAGACATAGACGCCCCGTACGCACCGGTATCATGCAGCACCAGATAATCTCCCGGTTTTACCTCTGGCAGCGAACGGGTTTCGACTTTCCCGCCTTCCTGCTGAGTAAAGACGTCACCGGATTCACACAGCGGGCCGGCAACAACGGTCTCGATGCGCGGGGCGTTGACCAGATCGCGGCCATCGGCGGCAAGCGCGGTGATGTGATGATAGCTGCCGTACATGGACGGGCGCATCAGGTCGTTGAAGCCAGCATCAATCAGCACAAAGTGACGGCTTCCCATCTCCTTCACGCTCCGCACCTGCGCCACCAGCACGCCAGCTTCGGCGACCAGGAAACGACCCGGCTCAATCTCCAGCTTCACCGCATGGCCCAGATGAGCGGCGATGCTGTCACGCGCGGCGCTCCACAGGCCGTAATAGTGATCCGTGTCGATCGCCTCCTCCCCTTCGCGGTAAGGGATCGAAAGCCCTCCCCCGGCGGAGATCGCCTCCAGATCCTGACCAAAATCGATAACCTGACGCACCATCGCGCCACAGACCTGCTCAAGATGGCCATAATCCACGCCGGATCCGATATGCATGTGAATACCCACCAGCTTAAGGTTGTAACGTTGTAAAACCTCCAGCGCCGCAGGCATATCGGCATACCAAATCCCGTGCTTGCTGTTTTCGCCCCCGGTGTTGGTTTTCTGACTGTGACCGTGACCAAAGCCCGGGTTGATGCGCAGCCAGACGCGATGGCCCGGGGAAACCTGCCCAAGCTGTTCCAGCATATCCACCGAACCGGCATTCACCGGGATTTGCAGCTCGTGCACGCGCGCCAGCGTGGCGTCGTCTATCAGGTCAGCGGTGAAGACGATCGCGTCGCTATCGGCCTTTGGATCAAACCCGGCCGCCAGCGCACGTTCGATTTCACCCAGCGATACGGAGTCAACCTTCACGCCCTGCTCGCGCATCAGGCGCAGAATATGAATATTGGAGCAGGCCTTCTGCGCAAAACGCACCACGTCAAACTGATGCAGCGCGGCGATTTTCTCGCGAACAATCTGCGCATCGTAGACCCACACCGGACAGCCGAATTCGGCAGGCAGGCGCAGCAGGTTATCGGCGTTTAAATCGGTTTCGGTCTGGTTGAGCGGGCGTGGCATGGTCGTCTCCGGTATTCTGTTTTTTATCATTACGCCACAGCCTGAAGAGAATAAAAAATATCGTTTTATCGTGAGTCTATGCAAAAATGATATGGACCACGCTCAGCCATCAGGTGCCCTATGCCCGCCGTTAACCTACGCCATATCGAGATTTTTCATGCGGTGATGACCACCGGCAATCTCACTGAAGCCGCGCAGATGCTGCACACCTCGCAGCCGACGGTCAGCCGCGAGCTGGCGCGTTTTGAGAAAGTGCTGGGGCTGAAGCTGTTTGAACGCACCCGCGGCAGGCTGCATCCAACGGTGCAGGGTTTACGTCTTTTTGAGGAGGTTCAGCGCTCCTGGTACGGGCTGGACAGGATCGTGAGCGCGGCGGAGAGCCTGAGGGAGTTTCGCCAGGGCGAGCTGTCCATCGTCTGCCTGCCGGTCTTTTCTCAGTCGTTCCTGCCGGTACTGCTACAGCCGTTTCTGGCCCGCTATCCGGAGGTCAGCCTGACCATCGTGCCGCAGGAGTCGCCGCTGCTGGAGGAGTGGCTTTCGGCCCAGCGCCACGATCTGGGTCTGACCGAAACCCTCGTCACGCCAGCGGGAACGGAACGCACGGAGCTGCTCTCGCTGGATGAGGTCTGCGTGCTGCCTGCCAGCCACCCGCTTGCTTTCAAAGCAGTTCTGACCCCGGCAGATTTTCACGGTGAGAACTATATCAGCCTGTCGCAGACCGACAGCTACCGGCAGCTTCTGGATGGCCTGTTTGCCGAACATCAGGTGAAGCGGCGGATGGTGATGGAAACGCACAGTGCGGCATCAATTTGCGCGATGGTGCGCGCGGGCGTGGGTATTTCGGTGGTGAACCCGCTCACGGCTATGGACTACGCCAGCAGCGGCGTGGTTCTGCGCCGTTTTAGCGTTTCCGTTCCCTTTACCGTAAGCCTGATCCGCCCGCTGCACCGGCCCGCCTCAGCGCTGGTTGATGCCTTTAGTGAACACCTGATTGCGCACGCGCGTCAGGTGGCGCTTCGCTTACCTGACCTGCAAAAACCTTTATGACAGCATAAACTCCACCGCATCCGCGGCATGGATGGCGGCGGTATCAAAGACCGGTATCGGGCTTTGGTCTGCCGGCACCAGTAGGCCAATTTCGGTACAGCCGAAGATGACTCCTTCCGCCCCCTGCTGCGCCAGTTTCTCAATCACGCTGACGTACCAGGCGCGCGAAGCTTCGCTGAAGGTGCCGAGGCACAGTTCATCAAAAATAATCTGGTTAATGCGCGCCCGGTCTGCCTCCTCCGGGATCAGGCTTTCAATCCCGAACTGGCTACTCAGCCGCCCGCGGTAAAAATCCTGCTCCATGGTGTAGCGCGTCCCCAGCAGCGCCACGCGCGTCATGCCGGCGGCTCGTATGGCACGCCCGGTGGCATCCGCGATATGTAAGAACGGCAGCGAACAGCGGTCTTCAATATGCGACGCCACCTTATGCATGGTGTTGGTACACAGCAGAATACCCTGCGCGCCCGCACGCTCCAGGCCAAGTGCGGCGTCTGCCAGCATTTGCCCGGCTTTGTCCCACTCCCCGCTCGACTGGCAGGCTTCTATTTCATGGAAATCCACGCTGTGCAGCAGCAGGCTGGCCGAATGCAGACCGCCCAGACGCTGTTTGACGCCTTCATTAATCAGGCGGTAGTACGGGATCGTTGATTCCCAGCTCATGCCCCCTAACAGACCGATCGTTTTCATCTTTCCTCCTGTACGTTTCACCCAGTGAAGCAAACTTGTGATCGCCTTTCCAGTTATTTGGCTAAACGTTTTCTTTTCGCTGCGGCTGAGATAAGTTAAATGAAACAATGTTTCATTACATAACAGGGCGAAAATATGTTTATTTTCCATAAAGAGACCACGCTTGAGGATTTGGGCAACGGCGTGACGCGTCGTATTCTGGCGCACGATGGCAGGATGATGGCGGTGGAAGTGAATTTCGAGCAAGGTGCGATTGGCCCGCTGCATAACCACCCGCATGAGCAGCTCACCTACGTTCTCTCGGGGGAATTTGAGTTCACCATTGGCGAGGAAAAGCATGTGGTAACGGCGGGCGACACTCTCTATAAAAAGCCGCACGTGATGCACGGCTGCGTTTGCCTCAAACCCGGCACCTTGCTGGATACCTTTACGCCGGTACGCGAGGATTTCCTGAAATAAAAAAAGGCGCTCATCAGAGCGCCTTTTTTCATGTTATTCCGTAACCGGCTCAGGAAGTTGTTCCGGCAGCGGGTTGCGGGAGCGCATTGCTTCGCGCAGCAGCACGCTGCCACAGGCGAACAGCCCACCCAGAATACCCGCCAGCAGCACGATCAGTGCTTTGCCCGGGCCATCTTTTTTCACCGGCATAGAAGGAGAGAGCTGGTATTTGAACGGCTCCAGGCTCACGTCTTCGAAGGAAAGTTTTTGCAGCTGCGCCAGATAGTATTCGCGGTTCTGGAAATCAGCGTTCAGCTCAGAAACATCCTTCAGATTTTTTTCAATCTGCAATTTCTGCGCAATCCCGTCCGCGCCGAGCGCGACGGAGTAATCCGGATCGTCTTTCACCGCCTGTCCGTTACTGTAAACCGGCTTTTTGATCCCTGCCGCGTTCGCCACTTCCAGCGAGTAGTTAAGGCGTTGCAGGTTGGTATTGTGGATATTGGTCAGTCGAACCCGATCCAGCTCCAGCTGCTGCTGAACCGTTTTGGTTCTCAGGATCAGCTGATCGCGGATGTTTTGCATGGTCTCCTGCTCGACGATGCGGGAAATGTACTGAATGTAACCATTCAACACTTTCTGCGCGTCCTCTGCCGTTGGGGCAGTGAAGCTTAACGTCCAGGAGAGATACGGTGCTTTATCAGCATTTTTTTCCTGGGTGTTATCAATAGCCTTCATCTTTTCGGCGATATTGACCACCGCGCGGTGCAGCTCCAGCGGGTCAACCTCGGCGCCATCGAGCTGAGCCATCACGTAAGGAGAGCTCTTCATGTACTCTTCAAGCAGGGACTGAGACTGAAACTTTTTGATAAACAGATTAAATACATCCGCACGGGTAACTTTAACGTCCACATCAAGCACCTGCAGCGTCACCATCATCTGGCGCAGCGAACTCCACTGCGTCTGTTCCGCTGGCGTAATGACCGCTTTACTGGTCCATTTTTGCGGTATCAGGAAGGCGATTGCCAGGCCGACCAGTGCAAATGCAAACACAATGGTAATGATGCGTTTTTTTGCTGCCAGCAGGACGTCCAGCAGACCCAGGAGATCTATTTCTTTAGCGCTGACCGCCGGGGGAGCATAGTGAGGAAAGTTGAGATCCGTATGTTGTTTGAAATCCATTGCTGACATAACTGTTCTTCTTTTAAGGATGCAGTGAAATTCTGCCTGACTGGTTCCGGTTTAAGAAATCATACAAGAATGTAAGAATTATCTGAATGCCGAATTGGTACATCTGTAGACCTGCTATCAGATCTGGTAGTTAGCCACGCTGCGTGACTATTGTTTTTCCCGTTTCCACTTGTGCTTCGTCTCGCCTCCTCGCAGCCCCGACGAACGTCCGTGAAAAGTCAAAAATGCCACCTCCCTCACTATATTGAAACAGCGTTTCGACGCTGATCACATTTCCATCATTAAGCGAATGACGCAGAAATAAATCGCAATAATATAAAATAAAACGATGTTTTAGTATCCAAGAACGGCGGTTCAGCTCTTTTGAAACCCAACGCGTTTAGCGCAAAGAGGAAGGCAAAAAAGCGTTAATAAACAATTTTATATTTAGCCGACGCCAGATATTGCACCCTAAAATTCAGCTCTCATGCCGCGCGATGCTGGCCTGGGAAGATGTAACAAAGCAGATTCCGTTTTAAACCATTGATCGCCAGGTAGGTATGTATGAATGAAAACAAGCTGCTGGGGCTCGCATGGATATCACCCTACATCATCGGGTTGATACTCTTTACGGCATTCCCCTTCGTCTCATCATTTTTCCTCAGCTTTACGGATTACGATTTGATGAGTCCGCCGGTGTTTAACGGCATCGAAAACTATCGCTACATGTTTACCGAAGACACGCTCTTCTGGAAATCAATGGGCGTGACCTTTGCATACGTATTTTTAACCATTCCGTTAAAGCTCGCCTTCGCATTAGGGATTGCCTTTGTCCTGAACTTTAAATTACGCGGCATCGGATTTTTCCGTACTGCCTACTATATTCCGTCGATCCTCGGCAGTTCCGTCGCCATTGCCGTATTGTGGCGCGCCTTATTTGCCATCGATGGCCTGCTGAACAGCTTTATCGGCGTATTTGGTTTTGACCCGGTGAACTGGCTGGGTGAACCGTCACTGGCACTAATGTCCGTTACCCTGCTGCGCGTCTGGCAGTTCGGTTCCGCGATGGTCATCTTCCTGGCCGCGCTGCAAAACGTACCGCAGTCCCAGTATGAAGCGGCGATGATCGATGGCGCATCGAAATGGCAGATGTTCATGAAGGTGACCGTGCCGCTGATTACGCCGGTGATCTTCTTCAACTTCATCATGCAGACCACGCAGGCGTTCCAGGAATTTACCGGGCCGTACGTGATCACCGGCGGCGGGCCGACCTATTCGACCTACCTGTTCTCGCTCTACATCTACGACACCGCGTTTAAGTATTTCGATATGGGTTATGGCGCGGCGCTGGCGTGGATCCTGTTCCTGGTGGTGGCCGTCTTCGCCGGTATCGCCTTTAAGTCGTCGAAATACTGGGTGTTCTACTCCGCCGATAAAGGAGGCAAAAATGGCTGATATTCAACAACTCTCCACGGCAAGAAGCATCGCCGAACGCGAAGTAGCCCGCACGCTGCGCAGAGAGAAAATCAATGCCACCGTTCGCTATGCGATCCTGCTGTTTGTCGGCCTGCTGATGCTTTACCCGCTGGTGTGGATGTTCTCCGCGTCGTTCAAACCGAACCACGAGATCTTCACCACCCTGAGCCTGTGGCCTGCACATGCCACCTGGGACGGCTTCATCAACGGCTGGAAAACCGGCACCGAGTACAACTTCGGCCACTACATGCTGAACACCTTTAAGTATGTGATCCCGAAAGTGATCCTGACCATTATCTCCTCCACCATCGTGGCGTATGGCTTTGCCCGCTTCGAGATCCCGTGGAAGAAGTTCTGGTTCGCCACGCTCATTACCACCATGCTGCTACCCAGCACCGTGCTGCTGATCCCGCAGTACCTGATGTTCCGTGAAATGGGCATGCTGAACAGCTATATGCCGCTGTACCTGCCGCTGGCCTTCGCCACCCAGGGGTTCTTCGTCTTCATGCTGATCCAGTTCCTGCGCGGCGTCCCGCGTGACATGGAAGAGGCGGCGCAGATTGACGGCTGTAACTCCCTTCAGGTGCTGTGGTACGTGGTTGTGCCGATCCTTAAACCGGCCATTATCTCCGTCGCCCTGTTCCAGTTCATGTGGTCCATGAACGACTTTATCGGGCCGCTGATTTATGTCTACAGCGTGGATAAATATCCGATTGCACTGGCGCTGAAAATGTCCATCGACGTCACCGAAGGGGCGCCGTGGAACGAAATTCTGGCAATGGCGAGCATCTCCATTCTGCCATCCATCATTGTCTTCTTCCTGGCACAGCGCTACTTCGTACAGGGCGTCACCAGCAGCGGAATTAAAGGTTAAGAGGGAAATACCATGGCTGAAGTTATTTTCAACAAGCTGGAAAAGGTCTACTCCAACGGTTTTAAAGCGGTACACGCTATCGATCTTAAAATCGCCGAAGGGGAATTCATGGTAATCGTCGGCCCATCCGGCTGCGCCAAATCCACTACTCTGCGCATGCTGGCGGGACTGGAAACCATCAGCGGCGGCGAGGTGCGTATCGGCGACAAGATCGTGAACAACCTCGCGCCGAAAGAGCGCGGGATTGCGATGGTGTTCCAGAACTACGCCCTCTATCCACACATGACGGTGCGCGAGAATCTGGCCTTTGGCCTCAAGTTGAGCAAGCTGCCGAAAGATCAGATTGAGTCCCAGGTGAATGAAGCCGCCAAAATTCTCGAGCTGGAAGAGCTGCTCGACCGCCTGCCGCGCCAGCTTTCCGGCGGCCAGGCGCAGCGCGTGGCGGTAGGCCGTGCGATTGTGAAAAAACCGGATGTGTTCCTGTTCGATGAGCCGCTTTCAAACCTCGACGCCAAACTGCGCGCCTCGATGCGTATCCGTATTTCCGACCTGCATAAGCAGCTGAAGAAATCCGGAAAACCGGCCACCACCGTTTACGTGACCCACGACCAGACCGAAGCGATGACCATGGGCGACCGCATCTGCGTGATGAAGCTCGGCCATATCATGCAGGTGGATACGCCGGACAATCTCTACCACAAGCCGAAGAACATGTTCGTGGCGGGCTTTATCGGCGCGCCGGAGATGAATATACGCAAAAGCGTGCTGGTCGAAAAAGCGGGACAGCTGCACATCGCCATTGGTGATGAAACCATGCCGCTGAACGCGGAGAAGCAGGAGAAAGTCGCCGCTTACGCGGGTAAGGAGATCTTCTTCGGCGTGCGTCCGGAATTTGTGTCGCTCTCTGATGAGCCCTTCCCGAACGGCGGTTGTAGCGGGGAGATGGTGCGCGTTGAGAACATGGGCCACGAATTCTTTGTGTACCTGAAGGTCGCGGACTACGAACTGACCGCCAGAATCCCGTCCGATGAAGCTAAACCAATGATTGATAAGGGACTTCATCGTAAGGTGTATTTCACGTTTGATATGAATAAGTGTCATATTTTTGACGCAAAAACTGAACAGAACCTCTCTCTCTGATGGAGTGATAAAAATGAAAAAAGTGCTTTTAAGCGCAGCTATCTCCGCGACCCTGGGCCTTACCGCTTTGCCATCGATGGCTCAGAATGTGGATTTACGGATGTCCTGGTGGGGCGGCAACGGCCGTCACCAGGTCACCCTGAAAGCGCTGGAGGAGTTCCATAAGCAGAACCCGGACATCAACGTGAAAGCGGAATACACCGGCTGGGACGGTCACCTCTCCCGTCTGACCACCCAGATTGCGGGTGGAACCGAGCCAGACGTAATGCAGACGAACTGGAACTGGCTGCCGATCTTCTCCAAAACCGGTGACGGCTTCTACGATCTGAACAAGATGAAGGAGGTGATCGACCTGTCGCAGTTCGATCCCAAAGAGCTGCAAACCACCACCGTGGATGGCAAGCTGAACGGCATTCCGATCTCGGTGACGGCGCGGGTGTTCTACTTCAATGACGAAACCTGGAAAAAAGCGGGTATTGCGTACCCGAAAACCTGGGACGAGCTGATGGCAGCCGGTAAAACCTTCGAGAGCAAGCTCGGTAAGCAATACTACCCGGTGATCCTCGAGCACCAGGATACGCTGGCGCTGCTGAATTCGTACATGATCCAGAAGTACAACATTCCTGCGGTGGATGAGAAAACCAAAAAGTTCAGCTACACAAAGGAACAGTGGGTGGAGTTCTTCCAGACCTACAAAAAGCTGATCGACAGCCACGTCATGCCGGACACCAAATATTATGCCTCATTTGGTAAGAGCAACATGTATGAGATGAAGCCGTGGATCCAGGGAGAATGGGGCGGCACCTATATGTGGAACTCCACCATCAACAAATATTCCGACAACCTGAAGCCACCGGCGAAACTGGAGCTGGGCAGCTACCCAATGCTGCCGGGCGCCACCGACGCGGGCCTGTTCTTCAAACCGGCGCAAATGCTGTCGATTGGTAAGTCGACCAAAAACCCGGAAGCGGCGGCGAAGCTGATTAATTTCCTGCTCAACAGCAAAGAAGGGGTCGATACGCTGGGTCTTGAGCGTGGCGTACCGCTGAGCAAAGTAGCGGTGCAGTATCTGACTGAAGACGGCACCATTAAAGAGGACGATCCTTCCGTGGCGGGCCTGCGTCTGGCGCAGTCGTTGCCGGCGAAACTCACCGTCTCGCCATACTTTGACGACCCACAGATTGTGGCGCAGTTCGGTACTTCTTTGCAGTATATCGACTACGGCCAGAAAACCGTGGAAGAGACGGCCGCTGACTTCCAGCGTCAGGCGGAGCGTATTTTGAGACGTGCGATGCGGTAAACACTAAGCCGCTTACCCGGCCTACACGGTATCGTAGGCCCGGTAAGCGAAGCGCCACCGGGCAATTACATTACACGCCGATATTACGTAGTTTCTCCCCTCTCATCAGCTTGCGTTCAATATGCTCCAGGGTCACGCCCTTGGTTTCGGGGATCAGCCAGAAGGTCACACCGATAAACGCCACGTTCAGCACCGTATAGAGCCAGAAGGTGCCTGCCGCGCCAATCGCATCCAGCAGCGTCAGGAAGGTCGCGCCAATGATCATGTTCGACACCCAGTTGGTGGTGGTGGAACAGGTGATACCAAAGTCGCGGCATTTCAGCGGCTGTATTTCAGAGCACAGGATCCACACCACCGGCGCGGCGCTCATCGCGTAACCGGCGATACACATCATGGTCATGCCCACGGAGAGCCAGGAGAGGCCGCTTGACGCCGTGCCGTTATCGAACTGCATCAGGCAGTAGCCAAGGATTAAGGTGCCGAGCGCCATCACGCTAAAGCCAATTTTCAGGGCGGGTTTACGTCCGGCCTTATCAACGGTGAACACCGCGATAAAGGTGGCGAACATAAAGGTCAGCCCCACCACCAGCGTGGCGATCATCTGCTGTTCGGTGGTGGTAAAACCGGCCATTTTAAAAATGCGCGGGGCGTAATACATAATGATGTTCATCCCCGTAAACTGCTGCATCGCCTGTAACAGCATGCCGAGGAACACCGCGCGGCGCACGTTGCGGTTCGCCTTAAACAGGGACCAGCCGCCCTGCTTCAGCTTCAGGCTTTCGCGGATTTCGTTCAGCTCTTCACGCGCTTTTTCAGACGTGTCGCGCAACATGCGCAGCACCTCTTCCGCCTCCACGTGACGCCCTTTTTGCGCCAGCCAGCGCGGGCTGTTCGGCAGAAAAATGACTAACACAATCAGCACCAGCGCAGGCAGCGCCAGCACGCCAAGCATTGCCCGCCAGTTGCCGCTGTAGCTGAAGTACGTATCCGACAGAAACGCCAGCACGATACCGAGCGTCACCATCAGCTGATACATACTGATCATCTTCCCTCGCACGTTCTCACTTGCCATTTCAGAGAGATAAAGCGGCGCGGTGTAGGACGCGATACCCACCGCTACGCCAAGCAACACGCGTGAAAGCAGCAGCACTTCTATGTTTGTCGCAAACGCGGAGCCGATGGAGCCTGCGACGAACAGGATCGCCCCAACCATCAGGCTGTATTTGCGCCCGAGACGGAACGACAGCCAGCCGTTAAACAACGCGCCGATGGCCGCGCCCAGCATCATGCTGCTCACCACCCACTCTTGCAGGCGGTTGCTTAACGTAAAGTGGTCGGTAATAAAGGGCAGTGCGCCAGCGATAACGCCGATATCCAGACCAAACAGTAGACCGGCTACGGCGGCCGCAACAGAAACAAACTGGTTCATGCGTCGGGTATCGCGCAGCGCAGCGGGCATAAGGGTAGAGTCATTTATAGATGTCATAGTTTCCTGCCTCAACAGCGAAATTCGTTAAGTGAAATTACGAGATACCGGAAGAAAGTGTCAGGTCGGAACTGGTGAAGATATGGATTATTTCGCTACGACATACCGTTCTGTGATGGACATTACAATTTCAAATCAGGGTGGTTTAACCTTATTTTTTATTAATTAGTTAATATTTAAGCAATAAATGTGTGATACCCGTCATTTATTCCTTTTTAGTATGGATTTTTCATCTTTAAGGATATGGATAAAGCCAATTTTGGCGCAAAAAAAACCTCCACCCGAGGGCAGAGGTTCTTTATTAAGGCTGAATTAACGTGCCAGCCAGCCGCCGTCAACGGCGACGGTATAGCCGTTAATGTAATCCGAAGCCGGAGAAGCCAGGAACACAACCGGGCCCATCAGATCGCTCGGCAGACCCCAGCGACCCGCTGGAATACGTTCCAGAATTGCCGCGCTGCGCTCTTCATCAGCACGCAGCTGCTGGGTATTGTTGGTGGCCATGTAGCCCGGCGCAATCGCGTTGACGTTGATATTGTGCTGCGCCCACTCGTTCGCCAGCAGACGGGTCACGCCCATCACGGCGCTCTTCGATGCGGTGTAAGACGGTACGCGGATGCCGCCCTGGAAAGAGAGCATGGAGGCAATATTGATGATCTTGCCGCCTTTCCCCTGCGCGATGAAGTGCTTCGCAGCCGCCTGGGACATAAAGAACACGCTCTTGATGTTCAGGTTCATCACGTCGTCCCAGTCCGTTTCGCTGAAGTTAATCGCATCTTCACGGCGAATCAGGCCCGCATTGTTGACCAGAATATCGATATGCCCGAACTCCGCCACCGCGCGATCCAGCAGTTCAGGGATCGCATCGATTTTGCGCAGGTCCGCGGTCAGGCTCAGGAAACGACGGCCCAGCGCGGTGACGCGCTCGATGGTTTCCGTTGGCTCTACGATGTTAATCCCGACGATATCACAGCCCGCTTCCGCCAGACCTAACGCCATACCCTGCCCCAGCCCGGTGTCACACCCGGAAACCACAGCCACTTTACCCTGCAGAGAAAATGCATCCAGAATCATGTTTGTTCCTTAATCGTTCAGCGCCTGTCACCAACAGGCAGATGTATGCTTAACTGCCTGCGACTAGCGCAGATCCTTAACAGCGACGTGGTCCATGTCATCGAAGACCTGGTTTTCACCGACCATACCCCAGATAAAGGTATAAGCTTTCGTTCCCACGCCAGAGTGGATGGACCAGCTTGGCGAAATGACCGCCTGCTCGTTGTGCATCACGATATGGCGAGTTTCCTGCGGCTGTCCCATCATGTGGAACACGCAGGCATCTTCATCCATGTTGAAGTAGAAATAGACTTCCATGCGGCGCTCGTGGGTATGGCACGGCATGGTGTTCCACAGGTTGCCCGGCGCAAGCTCGGTCAGCCCCATGCTGAGCTGGCAAGTTTCCAGCACATCCGGTACGAAGTATTTATTGATGGTGCGGCGGTTGCTGGTGAGGTTGTCACCAAGGGTCACCGGGGCAACGTCCGCTGGCGTGACTTTTTTGGTTGGGTAAGTCGTATGAGCCGGGGCGCAGTTGTAGTAGAACTTCGCCGGTTTGCTGCCATCGATGCTGGCGAACACCACTTCTTTCGCGCCTTTTCCGACGTACAGCGCGTCACGGTGACCAATTTCGTAGCACTGGCCATCGACGGTTATGGTGCCCGGCCCGCCAATGTTAATCACGCCCAGTTCACGGCGTTCGAGGAAGTAGCTCACGCCCAGCTGTTTGCCCACTTCACCGCCCACGGAGACGGTTTTCGCCACCGGCATAATCCCGCCCACAATAATGCGGTCAATATGGCTGTAGACCATGGTGTACTTGTCGGCTTCGAACACTTGCTCAACTAAAAACTCACTGCGCAGCCCCTGAGTATCCAGCGTTTTTGCGTGCGCACTGTGGATGCTTTGTCTGACGTCCACGTAAACCTCCAGAATTGATCGTGCCCGAAGGCAAAGATGAATAACGAAACAATGTTCCGTTTTCGTGATGAACACATATTATCCCCTGTACATGGGGTTTTCAATTACATTTAAAACAACGTTTCATTTTTTCTGTATGTTTATGCCAGAAATGGTGTTTCGATCACGATAAATCTTTAAGCCCCTCAATCTGGCTAAAGAAACTGAGAATTTGCGCTGTCAGTCACACACAATGAAACGATGTTTTGATAATTTAACACCTAGTTTTCAACTTACATTACGCGTTCAAAGGAGTGCATTATGGCTAAAGGTATGCGGGTCAAGCTGAACTACGAGGTCAGCCGCGATCCGGATACAGGCGTGGAAGTTACCCGCCTGACCCCACCGGAAGTAACCTGTCATCGCAACTACTTTTACCAGAAGTGCTTCTTTAACGATGGCAGCCACCTGCTGTTCGCCGGGGAGTTCGACGGTCACTGGAACTATTACCTGCTGGATCTGAAAAACGCCGAAGCGGTGCAGCTGACCGAAGGCGCGGGCGATAACACCTTTGGCGGGTTCCTCTCTCCGGACGATCAATCCCTCTACTATGTGAAGAACGATCGCACCCTGCTTGAGGTGGATTTAAAGACGCTGGCAGAGCGCGAAGTGTACCGCGTCCCGGAAGAGTGGGTTGGCTACGGCACCTGGGTCGCGAACAGCGACTGCACCAAACTGGTAGGTATTGAGATTGCCAGACGTGACTGGACGCCACTCAACGACTGGAAAATTTTCCACGACTTCTTCCACAAAGGGCCGCACTGCCGCCTGCTGCGCGTTGATCTAAAAACGGGTGAAAGCACTACCATCCATGACGAGAAGATCTGGCTGGGACATCCGATTTATCGCCCGTTCGATGACAATACCGTGGCCTTCTGTCATGAAGGGCCACACGACCTGGTTGACGCCCGCATGTGGCTGGTCAACGAAGATGGCAGCAACGTGCGGAAAGTGAAAACGCACGCGGAAGGGGAAAGCTGCACGCATGAATTTTGGGTGCCGGACGGGTCCGCGCTGATCTACGTCTCTTACCTGAAAGGTCAGCAAGGGCGCACCATCTCCCGCTTCAATCCGGACACCGGCGTGAATGAAGCGGTAATGAACATGCCCGCCTGTTCGCACCTGATGAGCAATGTTGACGGCACCATGCTGGTTGGCGACGGTTCCGGCACGCCTGTCGATGTGAAAGACACCGGCGGCTACACCATTGATAACGATCCTTATCTGTATGCCTTTGACGTGGCGAAGAAAGCCTATTACCGCATTGCCCGTCATGACACTTCCTGGGCTACGGTGGCGAACAGCCGCCAGGTAACCCACCCGCATCCGTCCTTCACGCCGGACGAAAAAGCGGTGCTGTACAGTTCCGATAAAGACGGCAAACCAGCCCTCTATATCGCGAAACTCCCCGAGCAACCTGAAATGTTGCATGCCTGAATGAGTTAGTGTTTCTGTAACTGGCCTTGCCCTCCGATTCGGAGGGCTTTTTTTTGGGTGATTGCGGCGCTTTTTGCCGGGTGGCGCTAACGCTTACCCGGCCTACGAAACGACTGATTGGAGAGAAAGTGTATGCCGGGTAAGCGCAGCACCACCCGGCATACGAAACGACGGAGTGGAAGGAAAGTGTAGGCCGGGTAAGCGCAGGGCCACCCGGCATACGAAACGACGGAGTGGAAGGAAAGTGTAGGCCGGGTAAGCGCAGGGCCACCCGGCATACGAAACGACGGAGTGGAAGGAAAGTGTAGGCCGGGTAAGCGCAGTGTATGACCGGATACATAGGTAACAGATCAGACCGGGAACATAGGTAACACTTTTCAGTCTATCCGGAGCACACTCTGGGTTTTTCGGTCGTAGTACGCAAGCGTTATTCCATTAAAGATGATGGCCTCCAGGCCATCATCTTGTTCTTCCAGCATGATGTACTCATCAGTCAGCGCTTCACTCAGGAACACCGTCCCCTTTTTCCCCATATAGAGTGTCCCCCTTGATTTCACCCTGTAGACCGTACCTCCTTCCGGATAAGCATATTCAGGAACCCTGCCATCCCAGTGCCGGCCTGAGGGTTGCCATACCGTTCCGGGCGTTGCACCCGCCAGGGCTTCATGTGGCCTTTCATAGTTAAACTCTTCCCGGTAGCCACTGAACCACCGCTGTTGTTCTTCCATCGTCATAAATATGTTGCCCTGTTTTACTGCACTTTTCAGCGAACGATGCATTCGCTCATGACGGCCGTTTTCTTCCGGATGCCCCTTTCTGATGCGTTCCGGTCTGATGCCCAGCTTTATCAGCCAGACTGCAAGGCGACTTAACCCGGCGATACCTGTTCCTGCGAAAGGCTGACCATTATCCGTTCTCAGGACTTCCGGCAGACCGTACTCCAGGAACGCATCCGTCAGGCACTGCCTGACGAAGGGCTCGCTCTCCCGGTCTGCTCCCCGGCAGCTCAGAAGATACCGGCTGTGATTGTCGGTGAGGGTGAAGGGATGACAGTATTTCCGGCTCAGCAGCCTGAACTTGCCTTTAAAATCAGCGCTCCAGACCTGATTGTTCTCACTGATGATGGTCAGGGGCTGGCGATTGCCCGGGGTTCTGCGTTTTCGCTTTTTATCCGGAACCAGGCCTTCACGCTTGAGGATATCGCCGATAGTACTGGCAGCGGGGACGGTAAAATCGACGTGATGATTGAGCAGCCACATCCGCAGTTTTTTGGGGCCCCAGTCAGGGTGTTTTTGCCTCAGGGCCGTAAGCTGCCCGGCGATATCATCAGGAACTGTCCGGGAGTGGGAGTGCGGAGCACGCGACCGGTCAGAGAGAGATGACAGGTCAGAGGGGTCAAAACGCTGAAGCCATTTGTAACCGGTTTTTCGACTGATGCCGAAGAGACGGCAGAGGGCAGAAAAAGAATCCGTACCTGCATGGCAGGCACGGATGAAATCAAGGCGTTGCATAGGTCGCGTCTCAGTCCAGGGCATAGCGAGTCTCCTCTTCTATGCCAGTTATAACTGTTACCCATGTATCCGGTCTAAAGTGTTACCCATGTTTCCGGTTCATACCCAGGGCCACCCGGCATACGAAACGACGGAGTGGAAGGAAAGTGTAGGCCGGGTAAGCGCAGGGCCACCCGGCATACGAAACGACGAAGTGGAAGGAAAGTGTATGCCGGGTAAGCGCAGGGCCACCCGGCATACGAAACGACGGAGTGGAAGAAAAGTGTAGGCCGGGTAAGCGCAGGGCCACCCGGCATACGAAACGACGGAGTGGAAGGAAAGTGTAGGCCGGGTAAGCGAAGCGCCACCCGGCGGTTTTTAGCGAAGAAGCTGGATTATCAGAAGGAGTACGCCACGCCTAAACGGAAACGGGTCTGGCGTTCGTCAGTGTCTTTAACCCCCACGTTGCCCACCTCAACATACGGTGCCCAGTTTTTATCCCATTTGTAGGCCAGCTTGGCGTTATATTCATTGGAATAATCTTTATTGTTATTTCGGGCCACGCCTTCAGAGCTTTTCGCGTAAACATAGTTCAGCTCGGTACGCCAGTCACCTAATACCCAACCGACCCACGCATCACCACGGTTAACTTTATCATCGTCCTTATTTGAGCTTGACGGGTAGCGGGTATATTCATAACGGTAACGCGCGGCCACGTAGAAGCCATTATCGAAACTATATTGCACATGCAGATTCGGTTTATAAATGGTACGACTGTCTGTGCTTTCAATCGTAAACGCAGGCGTCAGGGCGATATTGTCTGTCGCTTTCCAGCGCCAGCTAATCTGATCTTCGTGACCGTTCCCCACCACATCCGCGAATGGCTGATCTGCCTTGTCCCCGCCTGATTTCCACTTCGCCTCGACTGAAAAACCGAAGCCATTATCAAAGCGGTGCGAGACGGCAACACGGTCGGCATTCGAGCCGCTGTCAATATATTCGTGACGCAGATCGACGGTAACGGCGCTAACCGCAAAAGAGGCACTAATAAGGGAAGCAAGGAGCAGAGATTTCTTAAACATGAAAAAACCCTCAATTAAAATAACGTTTCGTTTTTATGAAACTTGAGTTTATTTTTTATGTACCGTTATTTTAGTGACAAGGATCGAAATTATTTGTTTCATTTTTTTTGGCAAAGATCGACGTGAACCTCATCAACAAAAAAGGCGTATAACGCATAAATTCCAGGCGTGAGATCACACTAAGAACTTCACAAAGCGAATAATTCACCGCGCAATAATTATTGTGGGCTTAAGAAAGAACGCAGAAGTGTTAAAAAAGGATTCTGCGGACATAAAAAAACCTCCCGAGGGAGGCTTTCTGTGCGCAGAGGGGGAAATTACCGTTCGATAGCCAGGGCTACCCCCTGCCCTCCGCCTATGCAGAGCGTTGCGATCCCTTTTCGGGCGTTACGCTTTTTCATTTCGTGGACTAGCGACACCAGAATGCGGCAGCCGGAAGCGCCAATGGGATGACCGAGCGCGATCGCACCGCCGTTGACGTTGACCCGCAGCGGATCCCATTCCAGCATTTTCCCGACCGAGATCGCCTGTGCAGCAAAGGCTTCATTGACTTCAATCAGATCTACATCGTTCAGTTGCCAACCCGCCCGCTCAAGACAGCGGCGCGTGGCATAGACCGGGGCGATCCCCATTAACGCAGGATCAACACCCACGCTGGCAAACGCTTTGATGCGCGCCAGCACCGGCAGCGCCAGCTCCTGGGCTTTGCTTTCACTCATCATCATCACCGCCGCCGCACCGTCGTTAATGGATGATGCGTTACCTGCCGTTACAGAACCGAGCGTTTCGAAGGCCGGATCGAGTTTTGCCAGCCCTTCTGCGCTGGCATCGGTGCGAGGCTGCTCGTCGGTATCAACGATGAGCGCTTCGCCGTTCTGGCGTTGGGTACTGACCGGGACAATTTCATCGCGAAAACGGCCGGAGTCGATCGCTGCACGCGCTTTTTGCTGCGAGCTAAGCGCATACGCATCCTGAAGCTCGCGGCTGATGCCGTATTCCCGCGCCAGGTTTTCCGCCGTTACGCCCATATGGTAGTCGTTGAAGGCGTCCCACAGCCCGTCATGAACCAGGCTGTCAAGCAGTTGACTGTTCCCGAGCTGCGCGCCGGTCCGGCTGTCGGTCAGGACATGCGGGGCGCGGCTCATGTTTTCCTGCCCTCCGGCAATGACCACGTCCGCTTCACCGCACTGGATGGCCTGCGTCGCAAGGTGGAGCGCTTTCAAACCTGAACCACAGACGTCGTTGATGGTAATCGCCGAAACGGTATTAGGCAGGCCGCCCTTCAGCGCCGCCTGGCGCGCAGGGTTTTGTCCCGCGCCCGCGGTCAGCACCTGGCCGAGGATCACCTCATCAATTTCATGTGCGGCAACCCCGCTGCGTTCCACCAGCGCTCTTACCACCACGCTGCCGAGATCAACCGCAGAGTGACGCGCAAGCGCTCCCTGAAAACAGCCGATAGCCGTACGTAACGCACCCACTATAACGACATCTTTCATCACGACCTCTGTGCAAAATGACATGACGATAGTAGAGGATTGTTATCAACAATTGACGCAAATGTTTAAAATTAGTGAGTTTAGTCACAGGATTATCGTGCGTCCTGCAAGTACTGGCGCAGCCAGCTTCCGGCGACGCCGGGCGGGGTTCTTTTGTTCCATACCAGATCGATGGCAATCGACCTCGGCCAACCCGGCACGTTCAGCTGCACCAGCGATTTCGATGCGGCAAATTCGTCGACCAGCGCGCAGGGTAACGCGCACCAGCCAAAGCCCTGTACCGCCATGCTTAGCAGCAGCAGGTAGTTCGGCGCAGACCAGACTGGCCCGCGCGCAAGGGGCGCTTCCCGTTCAAGATAGGTACTCAGCCGCAGCTCGCGCCAGCCATGCAGCTCGTCCGCCTGCGTCTCATGTTGCCCTGCCAGAGGATGTCCGGCAGAAACGTAAATAGCCATCCGCGTCTGCATAGGCAGACGGGTCGCGCCAATATCGGTCGGGTAGCTGTCGCGTGCTTCCGTCAGGCCAATTTGCGCCCGCTCCTTTTGCAGCAGATCGATCACGTCCTCCTCTTCCCCAATCAGGCACTCAAATTCGGTGTGCGGAAAACGCTGGTCGAACTGGCTCATCATCTCTTCCAGCACGGCCGGGTTAAGCGTATCGGAGAGAACAAAGGTAAAACGCGCCTCCGTTTGCGCCGTTAAGGATACGGCCAGCTCATCAAGGCGCGCGCTGGCGGCGAGGATTGACTGGACATAGCCCAGCACCTGTTCACCCTGGGCGGTTAACACCGGGTGACGCGCCGAGCGATCAAACAGCTCAAAGCCAAGGTCAGCTTCAAGGTTGGCGATGGAGGTGCTGATGGTGGACTGGCTTTTACGCAGCCGTCGTGCCGCAGCTGAAAACGAACCTGCGGCGACAGTTTCAACAAACGCGGTCAGTGCTTCGGGAGAATAACGCATGATGTATCTACTTTATCGATGGATACCATCTTTTATATATCACCTTAAGCGATAAGAATAGGCCGCATCAACGCCCATACTGGCGTCTATATGAGGTAAATATGCAACATCAGGATGCACTCCAACGTAAATTGCCGGAGCGGATCTTCCATGCCGTCTGTTTTGAAGGTATTGCTACGGCGATCCTCGCCCCTACGGCCGCGTGGCTAATGCAGCGCTCGGTGGTTGAAATGGGGGGTCTCACTATTATTCTGGCGACCACGGCAATGCTCTGGAACATTATCTATAACTTTGGCTTCGACCGTTTCTGGCCCGTTCAGCGGGTGAAGCGCACGGCAAAAGTGCGCGCCCTGCATGCGCTGGGTTTTGAATGCGGCTTTATTGTGATTGGCGTAACCATCGTTGCCGCCGTGCTGGGCGTGACGCTGCTCCAGGCTTTCACGCTGGAGATTGGTTTCTTCCTGTTCTTCCTGCCGTACACCATGCTCTACAACTGGGTGTATGACACCCTGCGGGAGAAAATTATCAAGCGCCGCCAGCAACGTCGCGCCCTGGCAAGCGAATGACCTTCCGGCCGGAGACCTTCTCCGGCCCAACCCCAGCGAAGCAACGGCGACCTCAACGCATAATTATGGTAAATTGCACTCCTTTTTGTTCGTTTTATAGTTGATACGTTGCTCTAATGTCGAAAATTTGGTCAAAAGAAGAGACTCTCTGGAGTTTCGCCCTCTACGGCACTGCCGTGGGCGCAGGAACCCTGTTCTTGCCCATTCAGCTCGGCTCTGCTGGCGCAATTGTCCTGCTGATCACCGCCCTTGTGGCGTATCCCTTAACCTACTGGCCGCATAAAGCGCTGGCGCAATTTATTCTGTCGTCGAAGACGAAAGGCAACGAAGGGATCACCGGTGCCGTTTCCCATTACTACGGCAAAAAGATCGGCAACCTCATCACCACGCTCTATTTCGTGGCCTTCTTTGTGGTGGTTCTGATTTACGCGGTGGCGATAACCAACTCACTTACTGAACAGCTGGCGAAACGGATGACGGTGGATACCAGCGTGCGGATGCTGGTGAGTTTTGGCGTGGTGCTGATTTTGAATCTGATCTTCCTGATGGGGCGGCACATCACCATTAAGGTGATGGGTTTCCTTGTCTTTCCGCTGATCGCCTATTTCCTGTTTGTCTCGCTGTATCTGACGGGCAGCTGGCAGCCGTCGCTGCTGACCAGCCAGATGGCCTTCGACCAGCATACGCTGCACCAGGTGTGGATATCGATCCCGGTGATGGTTTTCGCTTTTAGCCATACCCCGATCATCTCGACCTTCGCCGTAGATCGTCGCGAGAAATACGGTGAAGAGGCTATGGGTAAATGCAAAAAAATCATGAAAGTGGCGTACCTGATCATCTGCCTCAGCGTGCTGTTCTTTGTGTTCAGCTGCCTGCTTTCGATTCCACCGTCCTATATCGTGGCGGCAAAAGAGGAAGGGGTGACGATCCTGTCCGCGCTGTCGATGATGCCTTCGTCCCCGGCATGGCTGGGCATTTCCGGCATTATCGTGGCAATTATAGCGATGTCGAAATCGTTCCTCGGCACCTATTTTGGCGTGATTGAAGGGGCAACGGAAATTGTGAAATCGTCGCTGAATCAGGTGGGGGTGAAGAAAAGTCGCGCCTTTAACCGCGCGGTTTCGATTCTCGGCGTGTCGCTGATTACCTTTGCGGTCTGCTGCATCAACCCGAATGCGATCTCCATGATTTACGCCATCAGCGGTCCGCTTATCGCCATGATCCTGTTCATCATGCCGACGCTGTCGACGTACCTGATCCCGTCGTTAAAACCGTACCGCTCCATTGGCAACCTGCTGACGCTGATTGTGGGTGTGCTGTGTGTGTCGGTGATGTTTGTCGGTTGAGTGTGCTGCCCGGCGCAATGCCGGGCATCTGTATTACGCCCGAATATCGTCATACTCCCGCGTATTATCAAACTCATGCTTCGCAAACGGACACAGCGGGATAATTTTACGGTTCTCCCCGCGCATTTTCTCTACCACCTTCGCCACCAGCAGCTTACCCACACCCTGCCCTTTCAGGCTCGGATCCACATCGGTGTGCTCGATGATGCTCAGATGCTCGCCGGTCGGGACAAAGACGATCTCCGCAACCTGATTGCCTTCGGCGTCGTTGACATAAAACTTGTTATGGCCTTCAAGAATATCCATGGTTCCTCACTTATTTTAGGCGGTACTTCAGCGCACCGCTCGGGCAGGTATCAATTACGCGCGCAACAGTTTCTGCATCCACTTCATCCGGTGCGATCCAGGGTTTACGCTTCAGGTCGAACAGCGCCGCGCTGCCGCGTACGCAGTTGCCCGAGTGTTTGCAGATCCCTGTGTTGAAGTAGACATCGATTTTCTCACCGGTATAGGCCCGGTACCCTGCATCCAGTAGCTCCTGATCCATGACATTGCCTCTGTAATTATTGTGGTGACAAATGCAGCATACCCTCACCCGATCCGCCTGACCACGTCAAAACGACGATCGGATACACTGTTTCGGCTCGTTATTTTACTTTTCTCTTAAGACTATTCCGATTATAAAGACTCAGGTCGGCAAGATATATTTTTGCGCTACGTCAATTCTTGTAATCATTTCCGCCGCGTTCATATTAAGATTATTAGCTAAGCGGAATCCTAACGACACAAGTTATTTACCCCTAAGCAATGGATTTACTTCCAATTTTCAAAAAACGTAACGAAGCGGTATTTTCCCCGCATCTCTGGAAATGACGCAAAACAACCCAGGCAGGAAATTTGACTCTTCTCACATAACGACTAATGTTAATTTCTGAACGACAACTGATACGAATTACTTATCGTATCACCTGACATAAACGCAACATGAGGGTTGATATATGGCAGAGCAACATCGTGGTGGTTCCGGTAATTTCGCGCAAGACCGTGAAAAAGCATCAGAAGCTGGACGTAAAGGCGGCCAGCACAGCGGCGGTAATTTCAAAAACGATCCGCAACGCGCATCTGAAGCGGGTAAGAAAGGGGGACAGAACAGTCACGGCGGGGGCCGCAAATCTGATAACTCCTGATCTTATTTAAAGCTCTTATAAATATACCGAGAGCATGCTGCGGGCCTGTCGGCTCGCAGTACCTTCCCTTTATTTCACTGGAGCGAATATATGAATATGAAAACTGTTGAAGATGTATTTATTCACCTGTTATCCGATACCTATAGCGCCGAGAAGCAGCTGACCCGCGCGCTAAGCAAGTTAGCCCGCGCCGCATCAAGCGAGAAGCTGAGCGCTGCGTTCACGGCTCACCTTGAGGAGACGCAGGGACAGATCGAACGTATCGATCAGATTATTGAGCAGGAATCCGGCCTCAAGCTGAAGCGCATGAAATGCGTTGCAATGGAAGGCTTAATTGAAGAAGCCAACGAAGTTATTGAGAGCACTGAGAAAAACGAAGTGCGTGATGCTGCATTAATTGCCGCCGCACAGAAAGTCGAGCACTACGAAATTGCCAGCTACGGCACCCTGGCCACCCTGGCTGAACAATTAGGCTATAAAAAAGCCGTTAAACTTCTTGCAGAAACACTGGAAGAAGAAAAAGAAACCGATCTCAAATTAACCGATCTGGCTGTCGGCAATATTAATCAAAAAGCCCAGAAAGGATAAATAATAATTTGATGAGCATCAGCACCAACAATTAACCAGAAAATAAATCACAGGAGTTAATTATGAATCATGTAGAACACTACCATGATTGGCTACGCGATGCCCATGCGATGGAAAAGCAAGCCGAATCCATGCTGGAATCAATGGCCAGCCGTATTGATAATTATCCCGACTTACGTGCACGAATTGAACAACACGTTAATGAAACTAAACATCAAATTACCGTGCTGGAAGAAATTCTCGACCGCAATGATATTTCCCGTTCGGTCATAAAAGATTCCATGAGCAAAATGGCGGCGCTCGGCCAGTCCATTGGCGGCATGTTCCCTTCCGACGAAATTGTTAAAGGCTCCATCAGCGGCTACGTTTTTGAGCAGTTTGAAATTGCCTGCTACACCTCTCTGCTGGCCGCGGCCAAACAAGCGGGCGATACCGCCTCCATTCCAGCCATTGAATCCATTCTGGAAGAAGAGCGCCAGATGGCGGACTGGCTGATTCAACATATTCCACAGACGACGGAACAGTTCCTGCTGCGCTCCGACGCGGACGGCGTTGAAGCGAAAAAATAACGGAAGAGGGAGAAACTATGTTTCGACACGTAAAACAGCTGCAATACACGGTACGCGTAGCCGAACCGAATCCGGGTCTGGCTAATCTTCTGCTTGAGCAGTTTGGCGGGCCACAGGGCGAACTTGCCGCGGCATGTCGTTACTTTACGCAAGGATTGAGCGACGACGATCCCGGTCGTAAAGATATGCTGATGGATATCGCGACCGAGGAGTTAAGTCACCTGGAAATTATCGGCACCCTGGTGGGTATGCTTAATAAGGGTGCGAAAGGTGAACTGGCGGAAGGCGTTGAAAATGAAGCGGAGCTGTACCGGTCCATGACCGAAAACGGCAACGACAGTCATATCACTTCCCTGCTCTACGGGGGCGGTACTCCGCTCACTAACTCCGCAGGCGTACCGTGGACGGCGGCGTACGTGGATACCATTGGCGAACCCACCGCGGATCTGCGCTCTAACATTGCGGCCGAGGCGCGCGCCAAAATTATCTACGAACGGCTTATTAACGTAACGGACGATCCAGGTGTTAAAGATGCGCTGGCGTTTTTAATGACGCGTGAGGCAGCACACCAGCTTTCGTTTGAGAAGGCGCTCCAGTCGATCCGTAACAACTTCCCACCGGGTAAATTGCCGCCAATCGAAGAGTACACCAACAAGTACTACAATATGTCTGAGGGGGGAGAAGTTCGCGGAAGCTGGAACAGCGACAAGCACTTCGACTACGTGGAATCTCCTCAGCCAGCGGTCGATGGCGGTGACGGCGGCGCAAGCGTAACGCTCACAACAGAGCAGGCTACGCTGGTCAAAGCAATGTGCGCACGTACGAAATCCGATCCTAAAGCCGATCCGCTTACCGGTGCCGAGCTTGGCGCGGGTAAGAAAAAACCGTAACCGGTTTTGCCAGGCAGCCTGAGGCTGTCTGGCAATGCCTTGTGGGCTATCAGTTCCAGAGGTACGGAGCATGTTCGAGCTTGATGCGTTTCATCTGGCCAGGATACAGTTCGCCTTTACCGTCTCTTTCCATATTCTCTTTCCGGCAATCACCATCGGGCTTGCGAGCTATCTGGTGGTTCTCGAGGGCATGTGGCTTCGCACAAAAAATGATGTCTGGCGCTCGCTTTACCATTTCTGGCTGAAAATTTTCGCCGTTAACTTTGGTATGGGCGTGGTTTCCGGGCTGGTAATGGCTTATCAGTTTGGGACTAACTGGAGCGGATTTTCCCAGTTCGCAGGCAGCATAACCGGCCCTCTGCTCACTTATGAAGTCTTAACCGCCTTCTTCCTCGAAGCCGGTTTCCTGGGCGTGATGTTGTTCGGCTGGAATAAGGTCGGCCCCGGCCTGCACTTCTTTGCCACCGGCATGGTGGCGCTGGGCACGCTGATGTCCACCTTCTGGATCCTCGCCTCCAACAGTTGGATGCATACCCCGCAGGGCTTCAGTATTCAGAACGGTCAGGTCATTCCCGAAGACTGGCTGGCCATTATTTTTAACCCCTCATTCCCTTACCGTCTGATCCATATGTCCATCGCCGCCTTCCTGTGCAGCGCCTTGTTTGTGGGCGCGTCCGGGGCATGGCATCTGCTGCGCGGCAACGACACGCCCGCTATTCGCAAAATGTTCTCCATGGCCATGTGGATGGCGCTGCTGGTCGCGCCCATCCAGGCAGTCGTTGGGGATATGCACGGCCTGAATACGCTTGAGCATCAGCCTGCCAAAATCGCCGCGATTGAAGGCCACTGGGAAAATCCGCCCGGCGAGGCTACCCCGCTGCTGCTGTTCGGCGTACCGGATATGGAGGAGGAGCGCACCAAATACGGGCTTGAAATTCCGGCGCTCGGCAGCCTGATCCTGACGCACAGCCTGGATAAACAGGTCCCGGCGCTGAAAGATTTCCCGAAAGAGGACCGCCCGAACTCGCTCATCGTCTTCTGGTCTTTCCGCATTATGGTCGGCATGGGGCTGCTGATGATTACGCTTGGTGTGCTGAGCGTCTGGCTGCGCTATCGCCGCCGACTCTATCACTCGCGACCATTCCACTGGTTTGCCCTGTGCATGGGGCCAGCCGGACTGCTTGCGCTGCTCGCAGGGTGGGTCACTACCGAAGTGGGCCGCCAGCCGTGGGTCGTCTACGGCTATCTGCGCACGATAGATGCGGTGTCTCTGCACAGCACGTTGCAGATGAGCATCAGCCTGCTGGCTTTTATCGTGGTCTACTGTTCGGTATTTGGCGTGGGTTATGTTTATCTCGCCCGGTTGATAAAGAAAGGGCCGCAGCCTGTCGGCACGCTAACGTCTAATACGTCGGGCACCCCTGCCCGTCCGCTGTCCGCCGCCGAGTCTGTTCCGGAAGAGGAGAAGATCTGATGGGCGTCGATATCCCGGTCATCTGGTTTGCCATTATTGTCTTCGCCACGCTGATGTACATCATCATGGACGGTTTCGATCTCGGTATCGGCATGCTGTTCAGCTTTGTGGGCGATGCCAAAGAGCGCGACGTGATGGTGAACAGCGTCGCACCGGTCTGGGACGGAAATGAAACCTGGCTGGTTCTCGGCGGCGCAGGGTTGTTCGGCGCGTTTCCGCTGGCCTACGCGGTGATTATCGATGCCCTGACCATCCCGCTCACGGCCATGCTGATCGGGCTTATTTTCCGCGGCGTGGCATTTGAGTTTCGCTTTAAGGCGACCCCTTCCCACCGCAAATTCTGGGACTATTCTTTTGCTGGCGGTTCCCTGCTGGCAACCTTCAGCCAGGGGATCGTGGTCGGCGCGATGATCAACGGCTTTGACGTGGAAGGGCGACGCTTTGTGGGCTCCTCGCTGGACTGGTTAACCCCGTTTAACCTGTTCTGCGGGCTGGGTTTGATTGTCGCCTATACCCTGCTGGCTACCACATGGCTGATCATGAAAAGCGAAGGCGCGCTGCAAAACCGGATGCGTGAGCTGACCCGGCACGTGCTGCTGGCACTGATCGCCGTTATTGCGGTGGTGAGTATCTGGACCCCGCTCGGCTGGCAGTTTGTCGCCGAGCGCTGGTTTACACTGCCTAACTTCTTCTGGTTCCTGCCGGTTCCGGTTCTGGTGGCGGTATTCAGCCTATGGATCTGGCGGCTGACGCGCAATCCCGACAGCCATGCCCGTCCGTTCCTGTTAACGCTGGGCCTGATTTTCCTCGGCTTTAGCGGACTGGGCATCAGCCTGTGGCCACACATTATCCCGCCGCACATCACCCTGTGGGAAGCCGCCGCACCGCCTGCCAGCCAGCTGTTTATGCTGATCGGCACGCTGTTAATCATCCCGGTGATCCTGGTTTACACCGCCTGGAGCTACTACGTCTTCCGGGGCAAAGTGTCTGATACCGAAGGTTATCACTAAGGATTGCTATGGCAGGCTGGCATACACGCGCCATTATTTACCAGATTGATACCGCCCTGTTTTACGATCTTAACGGCGATGGCTGTGGCGACATCGCCGGGATCGCCGCGAAGTTGCGCTACATCCGCCGGATGGGCGCGACGGTTATCTGGATCACCCCGTTTTACCTCACCCCTTTTCTCGATGAAGGCTATGACGTAAGCGATCATTTGCAGGTCGATCCCCGCTTCGGCAAGCTCAACGATATCATCGCCTTTATTGAACAGGCGCGGGAGCTGGGGATGAAGGTCATTATTGAGCTGCTGATCCAGCACACCTCGGATGCGCATCCCTGGTTTCAGCAGGCCCGCCGCAACCCGCAGTCACCCTACCGTGACTATTATCTCTGGTCTGACACGGACGAGGACGATACGCCACCGATGTTCCCCGGCGTGGAAAAGAGCGTCTGGACATGGGACGACGAAGCGGGGCAATACTACCGGCATATGTTTTATCACCACGAGCCGGATCTCAATCTGGCCTCCCCGGCGGTGCTGAAGGAGGTTGAGAATATCATCATCTTCTGGCTAAAGCTCGGGGTGTCGGGCTTTCGCCTGGATGCAGCGTCGCACCTGACAAAACAGGCCGGGCGTGGAGATGAAAAACGTGGCCTGTGGATCCTGGAGCATCTGCGCCGTCTTATCGAGCAGCGTAATCCGGACGCGATCCTGCTCGGCGAAGTCGACGTGGAGGTCGACGCCTACAAAGATTATTTTGGTCAGAATGACCGGCTCAACCTGGTGCTGAATTTCTGGCTCAATAAGTACTTTTACGTCAGCCTTGCAGAGAAGAGCGCACGACCGCTGCGCAACGCGGTGAAAAAGATGATTGTGCCGCCGGACTCCTGCTGCTTCGCCAACTGGCTGCGCAATCATGATGAGCTGGATCTGGAAGGGATAGGCAAAAAAGCAAAGCAGACCGTCATTGATGCCTTCGCCCCTGATGAAGAGATGAGCGTGTATCAGCGAGGGATCCGCCGCCGCCTGGCGCCGATGCTTAAGGGCGATCGAAAGCGGCTGGCCTTTTGCCATGCGGTCTTGTTTTCGCTGCCGGGCGTACCGGTCATGCGCTACGGGGATGAAATTGGAATGGGCGATGATTTAGATCTGGAGGAGCGTTACGCCGTACGCACCCCGATGCAGTGGGCCGGATCGCAGGGCGGCGGTTTCTCAGATGCCGACCCGGAAACCTTTATCGCCCCAATGATAGACCATGGTCCGTACCGCTATCAAAAAATCAACGTGGCGGATTCGCTGTTGCACCGCAACTCCCTCCTGCACTGCATTATCGATATCGCCAATACGCGCTCGGAGTTTCCTGAGATCGGCGTCGCGCCGTTTCGTCTTATTACTATCGACAACGATGCGGTACTAGGGATCTATTACGAAACCGACACGCGCAGCATTCTGACCTTCGTTAATTTCAGCGATAAGCCCGTTAATTTTACCGCCAGAGGGATCCGGCATGCGACCTGGACCGCATGCCTGGCGGACAAACGCTACGACGACGCGCTGGAATGCGGCAAAACCGTCGCGCTTAACCTCAGCGGCTATGGCTACCGCTGGTTCTGGACCGATCGTACCGCACTGCGCTGATTATCGTCTCCGCGAGAGCAGCAGACGCGCCACGATCGCGCCCGTGACGGCGAGGGAGCCGAGCAGCACTTTCCCCGGCATGCCGGAGGTCACGCTGGTGGCGCGCTCTTTTGCTTCGTCGGTGAAGTGCCCGTGGATTTTATGCAGATCGTTAACCGGCTGATCCAGATAGTCCTGACGGTCATCCGCATTTAGCGTATCGGTCATCTGCCCTTCCCAGGCCTTTTTAACCATCAGCCGGTCCAGAAAACCGGGGAAAAGAAACTGCCCGACAATCGACTGGACGGTGCTGCTGCCCACCCATAGCTCCCGCACCGGTTTCTGCGCCACCTTAAAAATAGCGCTGGCGGCCACTTCCGGCTGAAAAACGGGGGGGACCGGGCGCATCGCCCAGGCAAATTTATTCCTCGCCCACTCGAACTGCGGCGTATTGAGGCCCGGCATCTGTACCATTGCGATCTGTACCCGGCTGTTTTCATGCATCAGCTCGGTGCGTACGGCATCGGTAAATCCGCGGATCGCGGCCTTCGCCCCACAGTAGGCTGACTGCAAGGGAATGGAACGGTAGGCCAGCGCGGAGCCAACCTGAATAATCGTTCCACGATCGCGAGGGGTCATTAACTCCAGCGCGGCGCGGGTGCCGTTAACATAGCCCAGATAGGTCACCTCGGTGACGCGGCGAAACTCCTCCGGGGACATGGTGCGAAACGGCGCCAGCATCCCGCCCATGGCGTTATTCACCCACACATCGATGGCTCCAAGCCGGTATTCAATTTCGTTAGCAGCATCGGTCACCGCCTTGCTGTCCGCCACGTCGGCCTGAACGGCACACGCGTTGATCCCGAAACGGCGCAACTCCTCTTCTGTGGAGCGCAGGCTCTGCTCATCGCGGGCAATAATGCCTACATCGTAGCCCGCTTTAGCAAAGTGCAGCGCCGTGGCTTTCCCCACGCCCGCCGTACCGCCGGTAATAACGATAACAGCCATAGCCTTTCCCCTTGTCTCAGACGTTATCCCACCCGGAGAGTATTTCGATCAGTTCAGACAGCGAATAACGCACCGCTTTTTCCACCACATCCTGACATTCACCGGAAAACAGCACGGTGCGGGTTTCCGTCTGTCCGCGAATATTCCAGCCGAAGCAGACCGTACCGGCTGCCGTGCCATCGTCTCCGCCTTCCGGTCCCGCATAGCCGCTGATGGCAACACCAATATCCGCCTCGGCAATATCGCGAATTTTAGCGGCCATCTCAGTAACCGTTTGTTCACTGACGGCGGTGAAGCGCTCAATCGTTTCGTGCCGCACGCCGAGGATCCTCTCCTTCGCCGCATCGCTGAACACCACCATGCCAACATCATAAAATTCCGCCGTGTTCTCTTCGGCACAAAGCGCAACCGCGAGATTACCGCCGGTGCAGGACTCCGCCGTGGTTAGACGCAGTCCTCTTTCTGTGAGCGTCGTGGCAAGCTTTTTCGTCAGCTCGCTGATGGTCGTATTATTATCGTGAATAAGGTTGCTCATGGATGTGCCCCTTAGTTAATTTTCTTCAGGAATAATTGAAATATGGCCGTTACGCTCAAGGATCGCGTACTTAATATCCTTTAATTCCGTTATGCCGTGGTTCTGCCGTGCTGAAACCAATATATCATCGCAGGATACATCGACTTTTTTCAGTTTATCCGCAATGGGAATACCATTCTCTACCAATATCACCGGGGTGCCATCAAGAACATTCTCAACAGAAGAAGAATATTTTTTAATCAGGCCAAAAATAATATCCACCACCACCAGCGTTGTTATTGTAATCATCGCACCGGTGACGGAAAAATCTTCGCCCAGTAGCGCCTGCTGTGTCGCCTCACTGATAATTAAGAGCAAAATAAGGTCAAAGCTGGTCATTTGCAGCAGGGCGCGCCGTCCGGCGACTTTAAACACGATCACCAGAAACAGGTATATTGCCAGGGCACGAAAAACCATGTCCATATTCGACTCCTAGGGGTAAATAAACTGCCAGAAGCGGATATCTGGCCCGTTGTTTACGCGGATGCTGTTGGTCCATTTCCCTGCTTTTGTCGGCGTGATGAACAGCAGGACGGTGAACTTATCGCTCTGTTTCAGATTGTCGTAAACGAGAAACAGGGTGTTCCCCCGGCTATACATGCTGTCCGGCTGCGGCCAGACGCTGCCCGGCTCATATACGTCGCTGCTTTCGCTGGTCAGGCTGAGAATATATTTACCCTCAGACGTCACCGGAAACGTCAGCGTCATCCGCGATTCGGTCTGGCGGCGGCCGAAGCGCTCATAGCTCAGGTTCAGGGATTTTGCTTCGTTTGTTTTCTCCACGTCGCTAACCGCACCGCTGGAAAACAGGCCGGCTAACGCGGCCACGATAATACCTAACAGAACAATAAAACCCACCTGACGAAATGCATACTCAAACGTCAGTAAACGATAACTCTCTTTTATCCCAGGCACTTTTTCATTTTTTGGTTCCATGGCTTTTGTCACCGTTTCGCTTAATTGCCGAAATTTTTGATTTTTCTACGCAAATGCTTTTAAGACTTATCACATTTGCCACATAAAGGAATAGCAACAATACTTAATAAGTCAAGACATCCAAAATGAAGGATATCAGATGAAATTATCAGTGATTTCAGCCTTGTTAATATTAATTATCCCTTCCGCATGGGCAGATAATAACGGCGGGTTACAAAAGGGTGAAGCGCCGCCACCGCCGCATGCCCTGGACAGTGGTTATCGTGGTACCGATGATGCGCGCATTATGACCATTACTCAGGCAAAAGAGATGCATGATGGCGCCTCTATTTCATTGCGCGGCAATCTTATTGATGGCAATGGCGATAAATACGTATTCCAGGATAAAACCGGGAAAATCGACGTTATTATCCCGAAAGCCGTATTTGACGACAGAACCGTGGAACCTGACAACATGATCAGTATTAGCGGCTCGCTCGATAAAAAATCATCCCCACCCGTAGTGCGGGTCAGCCACTTGCAAAAATAATTCAGCGAAGCGTTAACGCTGTAACTATCCATCAAATCTCACCCCTAACAAGGAGTTAGCTATGAGTGATAATGAACAACGTACGAACGCTTACCCAACGCCACCTTTCCCGGAGCAGCCCCAGACGCCACCGGGCCTGGCCTCTGAAATGGACCCTGTTCCCGATCACGGCGAGACAAGCTACAAAGGGCATGGCCGGCTTACCGGTAAGAAGGCGCTAATTACCGGGGGCGATTCCGGCATCGGACGCGCGGTAGCAATTGCCTATGCCCGCGAAGGGGCAGATGTCGCCATTAACTATTTGCCGGAAGAGGAAGAAGACGCTGCGGAAGTGATCGCCCTGATTAAAGCGGAAGGACGGAATGCCGTCGCGCTACCGGGCGATGTGCGGGACGAAACTTTTTGTCAGAACCTGGTGGAACAGGCCGTCGGAAAACTGGGCGGGCTGGACATCCTGGTGAATAACGCAGGCCGACAGCAGTATCGTGAGACGCTGGAAGAACTGACCACGGAAGATTTTGACGCGACCTTTAAAACCAACGTCTATGCGCCTTTCTGGATCACAAAGGCGGCGTTGCGCCACATGAAAGCTCCCGCTTCCATCATTAACACCTCATCTGTACAGGCGGTAAAACCGAGCGCCGTACTGCTTGACTATGCGCAGACCAAAGCCTGTCTCGCGGTGTTTACCAAAGCGCTGGCGAAACAGCTGGGTCCGAAAGGGATCCGCGTGAACGCGGTAGCGCCCGGACCTTACTGGACCGTGCTCCAGCCCAGCGGTGGGCAGCCACAGGAAAAAGTGAAACATTTTGGCGAGAGTACCCCTCTGGGACGCCCGGGACAGCCTGTGGAGATCGCACCGCTGTATGTCACTCTGGCCTCGGATGAGTGTTCATACACCTCCGGGCAGGTCTGGTGTTCAGACGGCGGCGACGGCGTCATCTAGCGCTCAAGCAGCGCAGAGTGTAGGCCGGGTAAGGCGAAGCCGCCACCCGGCAAATTGTTGCTGGCGAATGCTAAAAGGCTGCGAAAGCAGCCTTTTTTACTTTTAAGGGGTGACGACAGGAAACCAGAAACTGAAGCTCTCCATGCAGCGCAGCATTTCGTCTACCTTCGCGGCGTTGCCGACGATCGTCACCTCTCCTGCCTGTTGCGCCTTTTTCAGCGTGGTTTCCTTAAGGATGATTTTGTTCAGCGTTTCGCGGCTGAGCGTAATGGTTGCATCCGGATCTTCTGCCTGGATATTGGCACTATGGTTTAGCACGCCATTCTCCAGCTCCAGCTTATACCTGCCGCCCTCGCGGCCTAAATCAACGTTAAAAACGCTTCTGGCATTCGCCGCTCTGACGCCGTTAAGGTGAACGCCGAAGTAGTCAAAAATCATCTCAGTCGACATGGCACGGACCGCATCCGGGCTGGCGGTTTTGGGCGTCGGCTTTATCTTCACGCCGTTACGCAACTCTTGCGCACCGGTGAGGTAGGCGTTACGCCACGGCCCTGACTCCGCATGGTATCCCAGCTGTTCAAACGCATCGGCTTCCAGTTCGCGCGCCGCCTTATTATTCGGATCGGCAAAAACGACTTTACTGACCACCTGAGCCACCCAGCGATAATCCCCCCGGGCATAATCGACACGGGCTTTTTCAAGGATTGCGCGGGCTCCGCCCATGTAATCGACATACTTTTTCGCCGCCTCGACCGGAGGCAGTTCATCGAGCGTCGCCGGATTGCCGTCGAACCAGCCAAGATAGTAGACATAGGTGGCTTTGACGTTGTTGCTTACCGAGCCGTAATAGCCACGGCCTGCCCAGGATTTAGCCAGCCCGTAGGGCAGGGCGAAATTAGCGGCTATTTCATCCCTCGTCAGCCCCTTATTCGCCAGTCTGAGCGTCTGGTCGTTGATATAGCGGTAGATATCACGCTGGCTTTTCATCAGCTTCACCACTTTTTTGTTACCCCACGTGGGCCAGTGGTGCTGCGCGATAATGATTTCCGCTTTATCCCCCCAACGATCGATGGCGTTATTGATGTACTTTGACCATGCCAGCGGATCGTGTATTTTCGCCCCGCGCAGCGAGTAGGTATTGTGCAGGGTGTGAGTGACGTTCTCTGCTGCTTCGATCAGCTTTTTCTCTTCCACATACCAGAGCATTTCAGACGGTGCTTCCGATTCCGGCGTCAGCATAAAGTCATAGGTGAGACCGTCAATGACCTCTTTCTGCTCCTCTTCGGTAATAGAGTGAGTGGGCGCGATGAGCGTGACCGTTCCGGCTGAGGTGGTAGTTCCCAGACCTGCCCCCACCTGCCCCTTCACACCGGGTTTCAGCAGGTTTCCGTGGATATAGCTGGCACGGCGGCTCATGGCGTTTCCGGCCATGATATTTTCCGATACCGCCTCTTCCATAAAACCGGCTGGCGCATAGACTTTCACTTTGCCGGACATTACCCCGGCTTCATCAATTACGCCACGCACGCCGCCATAATGATCGACGTGGCTATGGGTATAAATAACGGCAACAACCGGACGTTTGCCGCGATGCTTAACGTAAAGATCCATGCCCGCTTTAGCCGTTTCCGCAGACACCAGCGGATCGATAACCGTGATCCCCTCTTTGCCCTCTATGATTGTCATATTCGACAGATCGAGGTTGCGGATCTGGTAGACGCCTTCCGTGACTTCAAACAGACCGCCGATATTATTCAGCTGCGCCTGACGCCACAGGCTCGGGTTGACGGTATCCGGCGCTTTTTGCCCTTCTTTGATAAAAGCGTATTTCTGGGGATTCCAGATAACGGCGCCTTTTTCACCTTTAATCACCGCAGGTGGCAGCGGGGCAATAAAGCCTTTATGCGCATTTCGGAAATCGGTTTTATCAAAGAAGGGCAGTTGACCATAAAGTGCATCATTCATTTGTTTCGTATGGGCAGTGGCTTCCTTCACCTCCTTTTGTGCCAGGACAGGCAATGAGATCAACGAGGCCAATAGCAGACCAGCAACGGCCATCGCACTAACGAGAGTTTTAAATTTCATACATCCTCGAGGCGTCATATTCACGCTGGCGGTACATGGGGGGAAAGGAGGCTATCACCGGGCTTTTCTTTTACCTATGGAAATAACGTTTATAAATAAATAAGTTTATTCTTTCGTCGCTGCGGCCTTCGGGGATAATGCTGAGTCCAATTATTTCCCCGGAGTGATTCGATGAAGAGCCTGCCGTTCTTTTTCGCTATATTAAGTCTGAGCACATTAACAGCATGTAGCTCTCCACCACCAGACAACGTTGAAAAGATTAATCATCTGCAAATTCCGCTGGTATTACCGGGGGAAAAACCGCCGCAGGCACAGATATCTCATATCGCGTCTCTTTATCAGGAAAATAAACAGCAGATCGATAACTTAACGCGCAGCGTAAAATCACAGTATCTTCAGGACACTACCGCAAAAGAAATTTTTGTTGCGGACAGCGCTGTTCAACGCGTTTACGCCTCGCTGACCAAACTGGAACAGTTAGATATGGTTAATCAGCAATACCTGAAAGACAATAATGTCACGGGCCTGCAAAATATTCATATTATGCTTGAACCGTTATTCGCCAGCTGACAACAAAAAACCCGGCAACATAGCAGCCGGGTTTTTCTTAATCGCCATATCACATGCATCAGTCGTACTGACCAAAGCGATAGCTAAGCCCTGCGGTGACGGAACTCAGGTCGCTGCTCACACCGATCTGGTTTGCATTACCCACATTGCTTACCCACTGATATTCCAGGCGGCCAGCCCAGTTTTTATTGAAGGCGTATTCAGTACCCACAGCTGCAAGCGGGCGCACACCGGTTTCAAAACGATTGTGACCACTTACATCGGATTCAGCGCGATAGCCCATCGCACCGGCACGGCCGTAGATATCCCAGTCATTGGTCAAGGCATAGCTGGCCTTCAGGGACATTTGCAGACCCTGCGTCTTCATTTGCGCCCCTGCACCATGCTGACCCTTGATCTGCATGTTGCCTAAATAATCATAACCGCCTTCTACCGCAAGCCATGGGGTAATCTGGTAACCCGTATAAACACCCCCACCGACATTATCATGGTCAAAATCGAAGTGGTCGGAATTATTGTTATCAAACGCTTTTGAACCCATATTGGTATCAAAATAGTGTGACCAGCCGAATTTCGCTCCGCCATACCAGGTGCCCGCATCAGCGGCGGCGAACGCGGAAGTGGCGGTAAACGCATTAACCATAATCAAAGCGAGAACTGTCTTTTTCATAAATATACCGTTTACTTAATAAAGATAAAACTTAGAAAGCAAACGATATAGAAAATTAACAGCCTCGTTAATTCCATTTCTGTTTAATTTTAAACTTCCCCTAGAATGATTCAGGTAAGTGTCTGACTTCAAGCAAATACCCACCGCGCTTAAAGGAGATATATTCTCCCTGTTTAAGGGCGGATAATACATTGAGTATACTACTGCGAGAAAGCAGCGTACGATCCTGAATATATTCCAGTATCGTGGTACGCAAACGCGTCTCCTCCGGGAGCAAAATCATTTCCTGAAGGTGGTTACGAATAACGGAATAGGTACGCTGCTGGAGTACCTGCGCATCACGGAATATCAAATAGGCCGTATGGTATGAGAGCAGCGCTGCGACATCCTCCCAGACGCCCTCGGCACGGAATAACTCGGCCGCCTTGTCCGCATCGAGACGTAAAATGGTCGACTCCCTTTCCGCACGGAGAAAATGGCCTTGCGTAGGCTGGATCATCTCAGCAATACCAAACAAATGCGGCTCGTAAACGGTCACGACCACCAGTCCATCCGATGTCCGCAGCAGGGACAGCTCCCCTTCCAGAAAGAGGTACATCTGCTGTTTCCCCTTCCGTAACCAGGTGAGTCGCTTACGTGGAACAACGTGCACTTTCTCCGCTATCGGCTCAAGGATAGCGGTCAGTCGTTCTATGGATTTTTCGGGTCGAACAGGCGGTAAAATATGCATGGTACAACCTTCTGACATTCAGTATCTGCCATTATAGACCATATATTTTAAGCGGTTAGCCGATCAAAACTGATAGCTGTAGTTGACGCTGGCAAACCAAAGATAAGGATGGTCGTAACTTCCGGCAAACGCCACCGGCGATTTCACATGCGACGACTGCATATGAAGATACGACACGGCAATACCAATATTGCTGGCCGGGGTGATCTGATACTGGGCTCCCGTACCAAATCGCCACTCATCGCCGGTAGGTAAGGTTAAGGCCACATCGCTCTGGCTTTCATACGGCGAGCTGTCGAACGCCACACCGGCATTCAGTCGCCACTGAGGCGTTGGACGATACTGCACGCCCACCGCACCGTGCCACGTGTCCTTCAGGCGGCTGACGTTGTTAAGCTGCTGGTCCCCGACGACGATTTGCGGCGCGCCGAACTGGCTCCAGTCCTGCCAGCCGAGATCGCCCATAACCGACCACTGCGGGTTAATGTCATGCACAAGGCTGAGCATAATTTGCTGCGGCGCGCTGATTTGTGCTGACACCGGCAGGTCGTAGGTGCCGTTCTGTAGACGCGCGTTGCCGTCAATATTGAAGCTGTAGTCCGTTTCGCTGTTCCAGGTAATACCAGCTCGGGTCTGGTCAGTTAGCTGCATCAGCAGCCCAAGCCGATAGCTCATGGCCAGGTCTTCATCGCGTCGCCGGTAGTCATCATCGTTAACGCTGCGAGTCAGCGAGAAGTAACCGTAGTTAACGTTGGCGGACGCGCCAATCGAAAGACGGTCGTTAAGCTTATAGGCCAGCGAGGGGCTGAGCGTCATGGCTACCATGGTACTCTTCTTAATCAGCCTGTCGCCCATCCAGCTGCCGTAATCGATCCCCAGGCCGTAATTACCGTAAAGCCCGACCCCGGCATAAAGATTATCGGTCACCTTCTGGCTATAAAAGGCGCTGGCATTCGGGATGGTTTTCATCACATCACCGGGGCTTTGATGGGCATCGTTATCCAGCTGGTTGTCGATGGAGCCATCCATAACCTGTAACCCACCGGTGACCATATGATCCGGTAAGCGCGTCATGCCAGCCGGGTTGGTCATAATTGTAGAGGCATCCTGCGCACGAGCCGCCTGCCCTGCTCCGGCAAGCGCGGTATCTTCGGTGCCAGCTTCATAAAAATAGAGGGCGCTGGCATGGGCACTGGAGGCAGCTAATAAGCCAGCGCACAGGAGGAGTCGTGTTTTCATCTGCGATCCGGGAAATAAAAAATTTGCCGACAGATATAACAGGGGCGATTGATTACGTAAAAAGAAAGAGGGTTTAATTTTAAATTATGCGCGCGCGTAATTATATTTATGACACTCCAGCGACAGCCGGAACAAAGGCACCGTGATTCTGCATGCACCGGGTGAGGAATTTCTTACAATGCCGTTTGTACTCGTTCGGCTTAAGACAAGCGTTACTCACTACTGGGATCGCTCTTATCCTCTCGCATGGATTCAATAAACTCCCGTTGCTCCGGTGTGAGTTCAAGCTCATCCAGCAGGCGATCTAACTCTTCTTCAGGCGATTCCTTTTGATTCTTTCTCTTCCCGCTAGCCATACTCACCCTTGAGTTATTAGGATTAATCTCAGGGTATCCAGGGTACAGGAAATGTGCAACTTAGCGTGTTACGCCATGAGTGATTCGTTGTTTAGCAAAAGAAGACTAAAAGCATATAAAACCACCCTTTACGCATAAAAATTCAGTGTTAGCATGGAGGTACATAATTTTTTTCTGGAGATGGCTATGCTGGACATAACTCATTTTGGGCTTTTCGTCCTATCTGTATTTCTCCTTTCCGTTACACCTGGGCCTGATATAGCCTACGTGGTAGGTCAAAGCGTGGTTAATGGAAGACGCGCGGGAATTATCTCTGCCGCTGGTGTAGCATTAGGTAGTTGCACACATGCAATTGCAAGCGCTGTGGGATTAACCGCGTTGATAACAGCATCTCCGATGATGTTCACCATCATTAAGTCTCTCGGTGCGGCTTATCTGATGTATCTCGGTAGTAAGATGATTTGGGGAACGCTGACAAAGCAAACCACGAATCACAACGAAGCTGAACGTGTTAAGGCAAAAGCGACTCTGACGAGTCTACTTACTAAAGGTTTCATAACTACCTTAACCAACCCGAAGGTACTGTTATTCTTCATCTCCTTTTTCCCTCAATTCGTTGCGCCTGGAAGCGAGCACCAGACAGCTTCTTTTCTACTCCTGGGAATGACCTACGCATTGATCGCTTTTATGACTGATTTAACGTTCGCCGTACTTGCAGGTAGTGCAGCCGGAACCGTTTCGCAAAACAGAAGGTTGCAGAAAATACTGGATAGAATTGTTGGTGTAACATTCATTGGATTAGGGCTCAGATTGGCGTTTACACGCCGTTAAGAATATGGGGCGTTCAGCCCCTTATTCTTTGGGATAAGAAAATACAGCAGTGACTAAATGTGACCCTGATTTATCAGATTGGACGTCATAGGCGAAGTTATACCGCTCTCCAGGTGTAAACTTAAATCCGAACACAGGAAGACACCCGCCCTTTTGAACATACACGGGCTTGTCATCAAAAATCTTGTGAAGAGAGTCGCTATTATCACTGTTGATTTGGATAGCAGTGATCCGTTCCTGTGGCTCCAGTGGTGACACGACACAAACTTGATTATCTTTGATTAATGCCGTTGAAGATTCACGATCTACCATTCGATCACCAGGCCCAGGGCATCCCGTTAAGATGAACACAACACCCAGCAACATTTTGTACTTCATGTTTAACGCCCCTGTACATCCCCATGCGCCCAGGCCTTTGATAATAAGACCACTTACTAATCCCATAAACCAGCAGTAACCAGTGATCAGCTAAAATAGAGGCTTGCTGTTCAAGAGAGTAATCAGTGAGCTTTTCTTTATCCAGCCTGTAGGTATATTCAGCAGCCCAGTAGGACTTGCTCGAAAGCTGGAGCCTGGAGATTATTCCGCTGGCTTTCACACGATTACTATCGCAATGTCAGCACAATCAGCACTCCTAAGTTAACAATGAAGATTGTCGGTTATGGCGTTAAAGCAAAAGTGATTTTCGACCTGTTAACAGCAGAAAATGGAACCCGTTAATCCTTTGTATTTTTTCGATAACGCCAGGATTTATAGGAAATTACCGGCGGCTGTGCGAAGGACATAATGGCAACCCCAAAGATCATCGCCAGCCCCCATGCAGCTGCTCTATCAGGTGAGCTGAAGACGAAAAGTAGCAGTAGGGTAAAGGTACACACAGCCACCACTCCCGCCAGGGTAACAAATCGTCTAGCGAGGTCATTTATGGCCTCTCCAGGCGTTCCTCCATATTTTTCAATATTGCTTTTTATCTTCTGCAATTCGGGTTGCGTAAACCCTGAACGTAACAAAGCCTCATCAGTCACTTTCATATCGTCTCGTCTCTTATCTCCCAAAAGTGTTTTTCCAATCGCTGATTATGCAAGCAATCATAATGATGAACTTTACAGCAATCCAGCCGAAACTTTTCGGCAGATTCCATCTCCACTTTCTTATTATTTGGGTGATTCAAGGACATTACGACAATGGTTGGTTTCGCTTTGCGAAAGTCAGAAGTACTTTGTATGGATTAACACTTAGTATTGATTCATGTACAAACTTTGCTAAAACCTCCCTACCCTCTGACAGAGGAAAGCCACTTACCTTCCTTCAGTGGTTTATGTCGGAATTTTTGACATGGTTTGATATGTCCGCGTCATGCTTCAATGGCACAATCAACGGCAACACCTGAGGCGGTCCAGACACCTGATCCGCTCCGAGTATTGATTATCCCCCCCGTTTTCATCTGAAAGTATCGACCATTCTCCGCGCTGGCTGAAGATTGGCAATCCTATACTGGTTTTCTGTGAAAATTAGGTGGATGATCTTTGCCACTGGCTATCCTGCGAACAAAATAGATTAAATGCACCTCAAATAGCCTATAATCCGTAGTTAATCATGCTGAAGTGGTCACTGAACGTACAAATCACAAGTCTGTACCTATGAGCGTTATGGTGTGGTGCATGCAGCAAAGCCAGTAATGGCGCGGCCTAGGCAGAACTACCATCTGTGGCGCAGCTAAACACAATCACCGATCCGCCCTTCTATACAGATAAATAATTTTCGTACAAAAACAACGAAAAACCCTCCATTTTTGGGCCTGTGAGAGCCTCTCAGCGGGACGCTGTGATATGGGTCTGTCAGTTTACAATTGTGAGGGGGATGACGAGCTGTAGAGCTTCTGGTGGAGCATACGGAGCTATTGGTGGTGGTGCTCGCGCTGGTGTGGATTTCGGGCAATAAAAAACCCCGCCGGAGCGAGGTCAAAGTGGGGATGTTTTAGAATTGTTCAGGCTTCGGCCTTAATGTTCATGACTGTTCTGGTGCTGACGTTGTGGCTTTCTGCGATTGCAGGAATGGTTTTACCTGCTGCGAGTTCTGCTTTAATGGCTTCACGATCAATAGAGCGACCTTTGCCCCGTCCGGTGATCCTGCCTGCGGCTTTTGCTGCTTCGTAACCTTCACGCTGGCGCTCCAGCATCGTTTCACGTTCCATCTGTGCGACTGCTGCCAGTACGGTCAGCATCATATTACCTGCTGGAGAGTTCTTCCCGGTCTTAAAATCCTCTTTGTGGAACTGAACAACTACACCCCGTTCTGTTAACCGCTCAACCATTGCCAGCAAGTCAGCAGTGTTACGGCAAAGGCACAGGAAGACAGCGTTTCGCCTGTTGTAATAAAGCGAGGCAAATTGCAACGCAAGCAAAGTAGTGTAACGCAGTGATAACACCAGGATATTTCATGCAGATTCAGTGAAATTATTAGGCGCTAATCGATCCACTCAGCGGATCTATATTAGAGCCGGGGATATTTTAAGCAGGAGGATGTAAACTGGGAGGATAAAGAGACGGGACACCTACGGGGGCGGGTTGTGTAAGTATTTCCTGTTGTCTTCGACCTTATTGCACGTAAAATGACCAGACACATTTTGGAAAGGAGTCTTTAATGGATATTGCGTTGCTTAACAGGGGCTGGAACAGAACATGGTCAGATACCATGGTAAATCTGGAAGCCCGGAAACTCGTCGAAACTGCAAATCGGCTATCAGCATTCTATTTGCAAGATGGGATAACACGTATCAAGTTTGTCGAAGAGATAAGGCAGGTCGTAGAGAAAGAATTTGAAACTGCACGACGGGCCAAAACCGATGAAGAATGCATTGCATGCATCAAAAATCTGCGTGCCGAAACAGATAATCTGCAAGAACAAGAACGCCTGTTAAGAACCAGAGCCGCCCAACTTTATGCAAAGGTCGAGTTTGTCAGGGAAAACAATAAAATCGTCGGATACGTGATTTCGGCAATCCATATAGTGGTATCTGGAGCAGCATTATTTGGTGGGATGGTTATGATGTCCACTATGACCCCTGTTGGAGTTCTTGCAGGAGCAGTTTTATTTGTTGATGGTATTAACGGTATAACAAAAGAAGCAAGCCATCTTCGCTATGGTGAACAATCCAAATCGGAAGGAATTTTTGCTGATGGCGCAATGGAGACCGCGCAATTTATGGGGTTTAGCCCAAAAAGTGGATTAGCTCTTTATAATACGGTGACTCTAGGGGCGAGTGTCTATAGTATCTTCGGCTTAGCAAGGAAACCCGGAGCTTGGCGATTATTCCGTTGGCTGCCGCGTGATTACTACCGAAAAGTTGACACAATGAGCAAGCCTAAGCTAACGATGAAAATCGCTGGATATGGTGTCAAAGCGAAAGTCATTTTTGATCTTCTGGCTACTGATAACAGTACTAATTAAGATTTGTTCGCTCTACAGAATCGCCAAGATTTATAAGCAAGTACAGGCGGTTGTATAAAAATTGCAACCGCTGCGCCACAAGAAAGGCCAATAGCACCAGAGAAAACACTCTGCTCAGATGCGAACATCACAAGAAAAATGAATACAGCAAGGCAACCGGATACAACCCACACGGCAAGAATAAATCGCCTAGCCAGGTCCCTGATTGCATTCCCCAACGTTCCACCATAGCTTTCAACGTTGTTCTTTATCTTCTTCAAATCCGATGGTGTAAAGCCAGAACTCAACAAAGCCTCATCAGTAACATCCATATTGTCCTCTCCGCATTTCTTAACTGGCAATGGCACACATAATCATAGTGATGAACTTTACAGTAATCCACATGATGTTTGTGCAATGTATCAGCTTTCAGACAATAGAAGCCATAAAGCCCCGTTAGTGGTAGAAGCAACAAGCGGAGCATAGCGACTGCAACAGGCCAACCTAGTTGGTTTCGCTTTGCGAAAGTCACCAGTGACCAAATCAGATTGTCAGGGGGATCACACCTTATCAGGGTGCTCGTGTACCTTTCGGAGCGTGAGCAAAGCGCTGGCAGAGCCGGATCTGTAGCTACCGGGGCATTACCACTATTCACCTGTTTAGGTGGCTCATAGGGCCACACATCGGGCTTAAATGCGTGTGTTCAATCTGTTCGGGAGTTATGCCAGGTATGCGGCTTTTTGTTCGTTGTTGTACTGTCGCGGTAAGAACCTGGAACCACCGCCAGCGTGAGGATATGTTCCCTTGTACCACAGACCTATCACGCGACAGGTACGGATATAGAACATTGGGTAGTTTTAGTTGTACCTGCTAAAGCAGAGCAACGTAACTAACTGATGAAATATAACTTCTTGATTTATGAGGAGACTGGAGCGGGCGAAGGGAATCGAACCCTCGTATAGAGCTTGGGAAGCTCTCGTTCTACCATTGAACTACGCCCGCTTTGAGGTGCGTAAGGCATTATAGACCTTACGCCTCTTCATACAAGCCTTTACCCCACTAAGTGGCGATTAAATAATCACTTAGCACTTCGGTTTACTGCCCTGCGCCGGAAGATAACGCTGCGGATCGATGGCCGTGGCCTTATAGCGGATCTGGAAATGCAGCTTCACCGTATCCGTCCCGGTACTGCCCATGGTCGCAATCTTCTGCCCCGCCTTCACGTTCTGGCCATTATTCACCAACATCGTGTCGTTATGCGCATATGCCGTAATGTAGTCCTCACCATGCTTAATCATGATCAGGTTACCGTATCCACGAAGCTGGTTACCGACATAGACCACCTTCCCGGCCCCTGAAGCGTAAACCGGCGTGCCGCGTGCGGCAGCGATATCAATTCCTTTATTGCCCCCTTCCGAGAGCGAGTACGGCGCAACCACTTTTCCGCTTGCAGGCCAGATCCAGCAGCGCTGACCGACCGGCGGCCAGGATGATTTAGGCACCTGATAGGATGGCGTCACTTTGGCTGTTTTACGCGTTGAGGACTTTTTCCCTGAGGAGGAACCGCCGTTAACCTTGAGCTTTTGCCCTATCTCAATGGTATACGGTGGAGAGATATTATTCAGGCGCGCCAGCTCCTTCACGCTGGTCCCCGTGGCACGTGAGATGCGGTAGAGCGTGTCCCCGCGCTTAACGGTATAGACGGCACCGGAATAACTGCCCATATCCGAAGATTTACTCCCCGAGCATCCTGCTACAAGTAGCGTCAGCGTCAGGCAGAAAACGGCAATGATCGGGTTTCTCGTCAGGCTTCCTGCAAACAAAACAGCTCCTCGGTCAGCGTGAATGGCGCACTATGATAGCAGCCCAAACTGATGCGGGTCATGCCCTTTTCCGCTCTGTGGGCCAAACCGTTTGCATAAGAATGCAGTATAATAATTCCGCTGATGGTGCTGAACCATTAAGCATTATGGCACTGGAGCATCAATGAGTATTCAAGAACACGTTATTTTGGTAAATGACCAGGGAAAGGTGATTGGCACTCAGGAGAAGTACGCCGCGCACACGTCACACACCCCGCTTCACCTGGCCTTCTCTTCATGGCTGTTTAACGCTAACGGAGAATGTCTGATTACCCGGCGCGCCTTAAGTAAAAAAGCCTGGCCCGGCGTGTGGACCAACTCCGTTTGCGGACATCCACAGGCCGACGAAGCGACAGAGCAGGCGATTATCCGCCGCTGCCGCTTTGAAGTCGGCGCCGAAATCATAGACATCACTCCCGTTGCCCCGGAGTTCCGCTACCGTGAAGCCGACCCTTCAGGGATCGTTGAAAACGAAATCTGCCCGGTCTATGCCGCCCGCGTAACGAATACCCTCGCAATCAATAGCGACGAAGTGATGGAGTATCAGTGGGTGGAGCTGGACGCGCTCTTCCGCGCGCTGGACGCCACACCGTGGGCATTTAGTCCGTGGATGGTGCAGGAAGCGAACACTGCGCGCGAAAAACTCAGCGCTTTTGCGGCGCAATAAAAAAGCCCCGGCGATGAACGCACGGGGCTTTTTTTACGACTTAACGGCTTATTTCACCGGACGCATCGCCGGGAACAGGATCACGTCGCGGATGGTGTGGCTGTTGGTAAACAGCATCACCATACGGTCGATACCAATACCCAGGCCAGCCGTCGGCGGCAGGCCGTGTTCCAGCGCGGTTACGTAGTCTTCGTCGAAGAACATCGCTTCGTCGTCGCCTGCCGCTTTCGCGTTAACCTGATCCTGGAAACGCTGCGCCTGATCTTCTGCATCGTTCAGCTCGCTAAAACCGTTACCGATTTCGCGGCCACCGATGAAGAATTCGAAGCGGTCAGTGATTTCCGGGTTCTCGTCATTACGACGCGCCAGCGGAGACACTTCCGCCGGGTATTCGGTGATGAAGGTCGGCTGAATCAGGTGCGCTTCGGCCACTTCTTCGAAGATCTCGGTCACGATACGGCCCAGACCCCAGCTCTTCTCAACCTTAATACCGATGCTTTCAGCGATCGCTTTCGCAGAGTCGAAGTTATCCAGATCCGCCATATTGGTTTCCGGACGGTATTTCTTGATCGCTTCGCGCATGGTCAGTTTTTCGAACGGCTTGCCGAAGTCGAACACTTCTTCACCGTAAGGGACCTGCGTGGTGCCCAGAATATCCTGCGCCAGGGTACGGAACAGGGATTCGGTCAGCTCGATCAGATCTTTGTAATCCGCATACGCCATATAAAGTTCCATCATGGTGAACTCTGGGTTATGACGTACGGAGATGCCTTCGTTACGGAAGTTACGGTTGATCTCGAACACGCGGTCGAAACCACCGACCACCAGACGCTTCAGGTACAGTTCCGGCGCGATACGCAGGTACATGTCCAGGTCCAGGGCGTTGTGATGGGTGATGAACGGACGGGCAGAGGCACCGCCTGGGATCACCTGCATCATCGGGGTTTCTACTTCCATAAAGTCGCGGTTAACCATGAACTGGCGAATACCGGCCATGATCTGGGAGCGAATTTTGAAGGTCTTACGGGATTCATCATTAGAGATGAGATCCAGGTAGCGCTGACGATAGCGCGCTTCCTGATCCTGCAAACCGTGGAACTTGTCCGGCAGCGGGCGCAGGGCTTTGGTCAGCAGACGCAGTTCGGTACAGTGGATAGACAGTTCACCGGTCTTGGTTTTGAACAGTTTACCTTTTGCGCCCAGGATGTCGCCGAGGTCCCACTTCTTGAACTGCTCGTTGTAGATGCCTTCCGGCAGGTCGTCACGAGAGACATACAGCTGAATGCGGCCGCCAACGTCCTGTAAGGTCACGAAGGAGGCTTTACCCATGATACGTCGGGTCATCATGCGGCCCGCCACGGACACTTCAACGTTCAGCGCTTCAAGCTCTCCGTTCTCTTTACCGTCGAAGTCTGCGTGCAGTTGGTCTGAGGTGTGGTCACGACGAAAATCGTTCGGGAACGGCACGCCCTGCTCGCGCAGCGCTGCCAGCTTCTCGCGGCGGGTTTTCAGTTCGTTGTTAAGATCGACTACCGCGTCAGCGCCCTGTGATTGTTGTTCAGACATGTTGGTTCCTCATAACCCTGCTTTCAAACTTGCTTCGATAAATTGATCCAGGCTGCCGTCCAGCACCGCCTGCGTGTTACGGGTTTCAACCCCGGTACGCAGGTCTTTGATGCGGGAGTCATCAAGGACGTAAGAACGGATCTGGCTGCCCCAGCCGATGTCGGACTTGTTGTCTTCCATCGCCTGCTTCTCAGCATTTTTCTTCTGCATCTCCAGCTCATAAAGCTTCGCTTTCATCTGCTTCATGGCCTGGTCTTTGTTCTTATGCTGGGAACGGTCGTTCTGGCACTGTGTTACCAGCCCGGTTGGAATGTGGGTAATACGCACCGCAGATTCCGTACGGTTAACGTGCTGACCGCCCGCGCCGGATGCGCGGTACACGTCGATGCGCAGGTCCGCCGGGTTGATGTCGATATCGATATCTTCATCCACTTCCGGGTAGACAAACGCGGAGCTGAAGGAGGTGTGGCGACGGCCACCGGAATCGAACGGGCTCTTACGCACCAGGCGGTGAACGCCGGTTTCAGTACGCAGCCAGCCGTAGGCGTAATCGCCAATAATCTTAATGGTGACGGACTTGATACCCGCCACTTCACCTTCGGACTCTTCGATAATCTCGGTTTTGAAACCGCGCGCTTCTGCCCAGCGCAGATACATACGCATCAGCATGCTGGCCCAGTCCTGCGCTTCGGTACCGCCAGAGCCTGCCTGAATATCGAGATAGCAGTCAGCGCTATCGTATTCGCCGGAGAACATGCGACGGAATTCCAGCTGCGCCAGCTTCTCTTCCAGCACGTCGAGCTCTGCCACGGCTTCGTTAAAGGTTTCTTCGTCGTCGGCTTCGACAGCCAGCTCCAGCAGCCCAGAAACATCTTCCAGACCCTGCGCCATTTGATCCAGCGTATCTACGATGGCTTCGAGGGAGGAACGTTCTTTACCCAGCGCCTGCGCGCGTTCAGGTTCGTTCCAGACGTCCGGCTGTTCCAGCTCGGCGTTTACTTCTTCGAGACGCTCTTTCTTGGCATCGTAGTCAAAGATACCCCCTAAGAACGTCAGAGCGCTCCGTGAGGTCCTGAATGCGGTTTTTTACCGGATTAATTTCAAACATGGTCTGTTTTCTTTTATGAGCTTGTCAAAATGCGGTGATAAGAGCGGGATTGTACCGAATCCACGCCCTTTTTTATAGAGATTACTGACGCTAAATTGGCCAGATATTGTCGATGATGATCTGAAGGGTGCGGTTACCGCGGAACTCGTTAATATCCAGCTTATAGGCCAGCTCAACCTCGCGCACGCCGTTGTCCGGCCAGATGGAGGTATCAACGTTAAAGGCGATGCCGTCGAGCAGCGGCCCGCCGCCGACCGGTTCCACCATCACTTTGAGATGGCGTTCGCCCACGATGCGCTGTTGCAGCAAACGAAAACGTCCGTCGAAAAGCGGCTCCGGGAACATCTGCCCCCACGGGCCGGCATCGCGCAGCATCTGCGCCACCTCCATGGTCATTTCAGCCGGAGAAAGCTCGCCGTCAGAAACCACTTCACCCTGCAACAGAGACGGATCGATCCACTCGGTGACCAGTTCGCCAAACAGACGCTGGAACTCGTCGAACTTCGCCTCTTCCAGCGACAGGCCTGCCGCCATCGCGTGGCCGCCGAACTTAATCATCAACCCCGGATGCAGCGTATCCAGACGCTCCAGCGCATCGCGCATATGCAGCCCCTGAATGGAACGACCGGAGCCTTTCAGCGTGCCGTCCCCGGCGGGGGCGAACGCGATCACCGGGCGGTGGAAACGCTCTTTAATGCGCGACGCCAGAATGCCCACCACGCCCTGGTGCCATTCGGGGTGATACATCGCCAGCCCACCCGGCAGGTTATCGCCGCTGCGCTCCAGCTTTTCGCACAGGGTCAGCGCTTCGGCCTGCATCCCCTGCTCAATCTCTTTACGGGTCTGGTTGAGTGCGTCCAGCTCACTGGCCAGCACGCGCGCTTCGCCGATGTTGTCGCACAGGAGCAGCGCGACGCCAACCGACATATCGTCCAGCCGCCCCGCCGCATTCAGGCGCGGGCCGAGGGCAAAGCCCAAATCGCTTGCCGCAAGCTTCAGCGGATCGCGGTTGGCGATTTCCAGCAGCGCCTTGATCCCCGGACGGCATTTGCCCGCCCGAATGCGGCTCAAGCCCTGCCAGGTGAGAATACGGTTATTGGTATCGAGCGGCACCACGTCCGCCACGGTTCCCAGCGCCACCAGATCGAGATACTCCGCAAGATTCGGCACGGCAATCCCGCGCGATTCGAACCAGCCCTTATCACGCAGCAACGTGCGTAACGCCAGCATCAGATAAAACGCCACCCCTACTCCGGCCAGCGATTTCGACGGGAAATCGCAGTCGCGCAGGTTCGGGTTAATGATGGCTTCGGCGTCTGGCAGGGTTTCTCCTGGCAGGTGGTGATCGGTGACCAGTACCGGGATCCCCAGCGCATGGGCATGATCGACCCCCGCATGAGAAGAGATCCCGTTATCCACGGTCATGATCATCTGTGCACCACGGGCATGGGCCTGATCGACCACTTCCGGGCTGAGGCCGTAGCCGTCTTCAAACCGGTTCGGCACCAGGTAAGCCACGTTATCGCAGCCCAGCGCACGCAGGCTGAGTACGCTCAGCGCGGTACTGGTTGCGCCGTCGGCATCGAAATCGCCCACCACGACAATCCGCGTCCCGTCACGGAACGCGTCGTAGAGCATTTCAGTCGCTTTTTCGATGCCACTCAGCGCTTGCCAGGGCAGCATGCCTTTAACGCTGCGCTCAAGATCGCTTGCCGTACGCACGCCACGGCTGGCGTACAACCGCTTTAACAGCAGCGGAAGCGTATCTGGTAAATCCGCGGTTTCAATCGCATCGCGGCGGCGCAGTTTTATCGGGGCTTTCACGCGAATTATTTACCACCCGTCTGTTTCTGGTGTTCGTCGAGGAACGCTTTCATCTCTTTTGGCCCCTGGTAGCCCGGCACCACATAGCCGTTGCTCAGCACAATGGCTGGCGTACCGCTCACGCCAAACTGTACGCCCAGCGCGTAGTGGTTAGCGATGTCGATATCGCAGGAGGCGGGCTTCACGCCTTTACCGTTCATCGCATCATCAAAGGCCTTGTTGCGGTCTTTCGCACACCAGATCGCTTTCATATCCTGCTCAGGCTGACTCTGCACGCCAGCGCGTGGGAAGGCCAGGTAACGCACGGTAATGCCCAGCGCGTTGTAGTCTTTCATCTCTTCATGCAGCTTGTGGCAGTAGCCGCAGGTGATGTCGGTGAAGACGGTAATGACGTGCTTTTCCTGCGCCGCTTTGTAGACAATCATCTCTTTTTCGAGCGCATTCAGGTTTTTCATCAGTAGCTGGTTGGTGACGTTCACCGGCTGCGCACCGCTCACGTCGTACATTGGCCCCTGAATGATGTGCTTTCCGTCTTCGGTCACGTACAGCACGCCGCTGTTGGTCAGCACCGTTTTCATGCCAGCCACCGGCGCTGGTTGGATCTCGCTGCTGGCGACGCCGAGTTTCGTCAGAGACTGTTTAATGGCGGCATCATCCGCATGGGCAAAACCGGAAACCGAAGCTGCCAGCAGGGTGAACAGCGCTAAAGACTTTTTCATATATGATCCTGTAACAATTCGTCGGCACTCACGCGCGAGGGTGGTGCTGTTGGTGTAGCTGCCGCAGGCGTTCCGTCGCGACATGGGTGTATATTTGCGTCGTTGAAAGATCGCTGTGTCCAAGCAACATCTGCACCACGCGTAAATCCGCGCCGTGGTTTAACAGATGCGTCGCGAAGGCGTGACGCAAAACGTGCGGCGACAGCTTCTCACTGTCAATACCCGCCAGTGTGGCGTAATGTTTAATGCGATGCCAGAACGTTTGTCGCGTCATCTGCTGCGCGCGCTGGCTCGGGAATAATACATCTATGGAGACGCCGTTCAGCAGCCACGGACGCCCGTGTTCCAGGTACGTCTCCAGCCAGTAGACCGCCTCTTCACCCAGCGGCACCAGCCGTTCTTTGTTCCCTTTACCGATAACGCGCACCACGCCCTGACGCAGGCTGATATCGCTCATCGTCAGGCCCACCAGCTCGGAAACGCGCAAGCCCGTGGCATACAATAGTTCAAGCATGGCTTTATCGCGTAACTCCAGCGGAAGGTCAACTGCGGGCGACTGTAATAATCTCTCAACTTGCGCTTCGCTGAGATCTTTTGGCAGCCGCTGAGGCAGTTTAGGCGATGCCAGCAGTGCGCTGGGATCATCCGCGCGGATCTTCTCGCGGTAAAGGTGCTGGAACAGGCGGCGCATGGCGCTCAGCAGACGTGCGGAGCTGGTGGCTTTGTACCCCCCTTCCATCCGCTCAGCCAGTAACCCTTGCAGGTCATCGCTTTGTGCGCTTTCAAGCGTCAGCCCCCGGTGCGCCAGCCACTCGACCAGCAGAGTGAGATCCCGACGATAGGCGCTAAGCGTATTTTCAGCGAGGTTTTTCTCCAGCCACAGCGCGTCGAGAAACTGTTCGATGAGTGCGAGATCCTTTTCCACATCAACCCCTATGGTTCTGCAATCTGGCCATTATGCCTGATTGCCATCGGTTTCTGGTACACTACGCGCAAAGTCATAGCAAGAATTGAGATAGTTACGCGATGAATATTGGTCTGTTCTATGGTTCCAGCACCTGCTACACCGAAATGGCGGCGGAGAAAATTCGCGACATTATTGGCCCGGAACTGGTGACGTTGCATAACCTGAAAGATGACGCGGTTGCCTTGATGGAGCAGTACGATGTGCTGATTCTGGGTATCCCTACCTGGGACTTTGGTGAGATTCAGGAAGACTGGGAAGCCATCTGGGATCAGCTCGATTCAGTCAATTTTGAAGGCAAAATCATTGCGATGTACGGCATGGGCGACCAGTTGGGCTACGGGGAGTGGTTCCTTGACGCACTCGGCATGCTGCACGACAAACTGGCGCCAAAGGGCGCGACATTTATCGGCTACTGGCCTACGGAAGGCTATGAGTTCACCAGTCAAAAACCGATTATTGCCGACGGTCAGCTGTTTGTCGGGCTCGCGCTGGATGAAACCAACCAGTACGATCTTAGCGACGAGCGCCTCCAGAACTGGTGCGAGCAGATTCTGGGTGAGATGGCCGAGCAGTTCAGCTGATTTACTCCTGCGTCGGCTGTTGCACGATCAACCGGCGCAGATCTCGCCACTCCGCAGGATCCATACTGTCTGCTGCCAGCCACAGGTGCTGGCGACGATTGTCCTCGACCCGACGCAGCCGTAGCATCATCCCGGTGTTGAGCATCCACGGCGTCCCTATCATTTCCCACTCTTTTCCCTGCCAGCGCAGGCGAGAATCCATCAGCAGCTTAATTTCACCCTGACGGGAGTTGATTCGACGCTGGCTGCGCACGCTGTCAAACACTACAAACGACAGCAAAAGCAGCCACAGAGGGGTATAGCTTAGCGGCCACGGCACCAATAACACCATTGCCGCGACCAGACCGTGGAGCAGTAAGGACATCCACTGTGAGCGCCACGAGACGCGAAGATCAGATTGCCACAGGACCACGTTCCTGATTCCGTGTTTGAATTAATTGCACCATCCGTTGCAACTCGGTGTCGGCGGGCTTGCCGTGATTCATCAGCCAGTTGAATAAATCCGGATCGTCGGACTCAAGCAGACGGACAAACAGGCGCTTATCGTCATCGCTTAAGCTGTCGTACTCATACTCGAAGAAAGGCATGATGGAGATATCAAGTTCACGCATGCCGCGACGGCACGCCCAGTGAATACGGGCCTTGTTGTTAATATCCATTTTCTGTTTCCTGCATTACGTTTGGCACAGTCGGTATCCCGTTCGGTATTCATTATTGCTCTTCGGGAACACCTGCTAGTGTAACGTGTTTTTGACCGTTTCTTTACTGGAATATTGCGAACCTCGAGCAGGCTTCCTGAATAATCCTTATAAAGACAGCGGATTACACTATTTTGCGTAGCGCCACGCATAACCGCGTAATGGCACGAATGGCCTGCTGAAAGCGCTTGCATTGAATACAGTCTCTTTTACCATTAGGTATTATCAAAGCGTTAAGCAATTCAGGACATCACTATGGCATTTACACCATTTTCTCCTCGCCAGCCCGCCGCCTCTGCGCGTCTGCCGCTGACGCTGATTACTCTTGATGACTGGGCACTGGCGACACTGACCGGTGCGGACAGCGAAAAATACCTGCAAGGCCAGGTCACGGCGGACGTGGCGCAGTTGACTGAGCACCAGCATCTGCTGGCCGCGCATTGCGATCCAAAAGGCAAAATGTGGAGCAACCTGCGTCTGTTCCGCCGTCAGGACGGATTCGCCTTCATTGAGCGTCGCAGCCTGCGTGACGCCCAGCTTAAAGAGCTGAAAAAATACGCGGTCTTTTCTAAAGTCACCATCGCCCCGGACGATGAACACATTCTGCTGGGGGTAGCGGGTTTCCAGGCGCGTGCAGCGCTGAAAAACCTGTTTGCCGAGCTACCGGATGCCGGAAAACAGCTGATCAGCGAGGGAGAAACCTCCATTCTGTGGTTCGAACACCCTGCGGAGCGCTTCCTGCTGGTAACCGACGAAGCAACGGCGGAACGCGTCACTGACGCCCTGCGCGGTGAAGCACAGCTCAACAACAGCCAGCAGTGGCTGGCGCTGAACATCGAAGCGGGCCTGCCAGTTATTGACGCGGCAAACAGCGCGCAGTTTATCCCGCAGGCGACAAACATCCAGGCGCTGGGTGGTATCAGCTTTAAGAAGGGCTGCTACACCGGACAGGAAATGGTGGCGCGTGCGAAATTCCGCGGCGCGAACAAACGCGCCCTGTGGACGCTGGCTGGTCACGCCAGCCGTGTGCCGGAAGCGGGTGAAGATCTCGAGATGAAGATGGGCGAAAACTGGCGCCGTACCGGCACCGTGTTAGCCGCCGTCCAGCTCGATGATGGCCGCGTGCTGGTGCAGGTTGTCATGAATAATGATATGGAGCCCGACAGCGTGTTCCGCGTGCGGGACGATGCAAACACGCTCAGCATTGAGCCGCTGCCGTATTCACTGGAAGATTGATGCTGTATCGCCCGGTGTTGATATTCTCCCTCTCCCTGTGGGAGAGGGTCGGGGTGAGGGCATCAGACCGAACCTTACAAAAAAACTACACCTGACCAACATACAGATAAATTGCCAGAAAGTGGCACACGCTGCCGCCCAGCACAAAGCCGTGCCAGATGGCATGGTTGTACGGGATACGCTTGCAGACGTAGAAAATCACGCCCAGCGAGTAGATCACTCCGCCCACCGCCAGAAGCGTCACGCCCCCCACCGCCAGCTTAATGGCTAACTGATACACCACAATCAGCGACAGCCAGCCCATTGTCAGATAGGTGACCAGCGACAATACTTTGAACCGGTGCGCGATGGTCAGCTTGAACAGGATCCCCAGCAGCGCCAGGCTCCAGATCACAATCATCAGGCCACGCGACAGCGGTGAGTTGAGCCCCACCAGCAAAAATGGCGTGTAAGTGCCTGCAATGAGAAGATAGATTGCGCAGTGGTCAAATTTCTTGAGCCATATCTTCGCCCGTTGATGCGGAATAGCGTGATACAGCGTTGAGGCAAGGAAAAGCAGGATCATACTCCCGCCATACAGGCTGTAGCTGGTAATGGCCATCGCGCTGGCGTTGGTATCTACCGCCTGCACCAACAGCAATACTAAGCCGACAATCCCAAACACCAGGCCGATGCCATGGCTTATACTGTTGGCTACTTCCTCAGCCAGCGAATATCCCTGTGCGATTAATGGTCTGCTCACCATACTTAACTCCGGGAAAACAAAAGATGATTATTCATCGCCAGTCTATGCTAACTGAGAATGATTCCAGTGAACACCTGTTAGCTAAAATAAATCCCCAATAAGAATTTATCTTTATAAATCAAACAAATACAAACCAAACCCACCGCACAGATGTAAATAATTTCATTAACACCTGAGTAATCAAGGAGATAAATCCGTCTCTCACCCTTCGTCATCATGGTATGCTTCAGGGATAGTGTCCGACAGCGAGTTTAGCCATTGTGAGTATGTTCAGCCATTCCGCCATTGCCAGCCTCAACAATCTGGAAATGATGGTCTACAACTATGTCATTAAGAACCGTGACAAAGTGATGTACATGACCATCCGCGAGCTGGCGGATGCGGCGGGAGTCTCTACCACTACTATCCTGCGCTTCTGCCGAAAGCTCAACTGCGAAGGCTACTCGGAATTTCGGGTGCGCTTTAAACTCTATCTGGAGCAGAACGAGCCGCAGCAGGCGAATTTTGGTGCCAGTGAAATTATCAGCTTCTTTAAAAGCGTAAATAACGAAGAGTTCGATGCGTTATTAGATAAAGCCGTCGATATTATTTTATCATCTGAACGAATTATTTTTGTTGGCGCAGGCACGTCCGGATCGCTGGCAAAATATGGCGCACGTTTCTTTTCAAATATCGGGAAATTCAGCAACCATATCGACGATCCTTATTTCCCGGTCACTAACGATATGGCTAAAAATGCACTGGCCATTGTACTTTCCGTCTCCGGAGAAACCGAGGAAATCCTGCGCTTCGCCAGCCAGTTCAGCCTGCATCGCTGCAAGGTGCTCTCTGTCACCAGCCACGAACATTCTCGTCTCGCGAAACTGGCGGACTTTAATCTCTCCTGGCATGTCCCCCAAACGCGCATAGGCGGCGTTTACGATATAACCACCCAAATCCCGGTCATCTATATTCTGGAATCATTAGGCCGGAAACTGGCGAAGAAATTAACAGAATAAAACATCCTGTTTTTTTGATGTGACAAATTACAATTTCCGCAAAATGTTATATCGTGACATTTATTTCCGCTTTGCTAGACTCGAAATCAATAAGTCCTGAATTGAGAATAGCAAAGATGAAAAAACTCACTTTACCGAAAGATTTTTTATGGGGCGGCGCGGTGGCGGCGCACCAGGTTGAAGGCGGCTGGAACAAAGGCGGCAAAGGGCCAAGCATTTGCGACGTGCTCACCGGCGGCGCACACGGCGTTCCGCGTGAAATCACGCAGGAAGTGATTGAAGGCAAATATTACCCGAACCACGAAGCCGTCGACTTTTACGGCCATTACAAAGAAGACATCAAGCTGTTTGCCGAGATGGGCTTCAAATGTTTCCGTACCTCTATCGCCTGGACGCGCATCTTCCCGAAAGGCGACGAAACTCAGCCAAACGAAGAGGGGCTGAAGTTTTACGACGACATGTTCGATGAACTGCTGAAGTACAACATCGAGCCGGTGATCACCCTCTCCCACTTTGAAATGCCGCTGCACCTCGTTCAGGAATACGGCGGATGGACCAACCGTAAAGTAGTCGATTTCTTTGTACGCTTCTCGGAAGTGGTATTTGAGCGCTACAAAAATAAGGTCAAATACTGGATGACCTTCAACGAAATCAACAACCAGCGCAACTGGCGTGCGCCGCTGTTCGGCTACTGCTGCTCTGGCGTGGTCTATACCGAGCACGACAACCCGGAAGAGACCATGTACCAGGTGCTGCACCACCAGTTCGTGGCCAGCGCGCTGGCGGTGAAAGCCGCCCGCCGCATTAACCCGGAGATGAAAGTCGGCTGCATGCTGGCGATGGTGGCGCTCTATCCGTACTCCTGCAAGCCAGAAGATGTGATGTTCGCTCAGGAATCCATGCGCGAGCGCTACGTCTTTACCGACGTACAGCTGCGCGGCTACTACCCGTCTTACGTGCTGAACGAGTGGGAACGCCGTGGCTTCTCCATCAAAATGGAAGCAGGCGACGAGCAGATCCTGCGTGAAGGCACCTGCAATTACTTAGGTTTCAGCTACTACATGACCAACGCGGTCAAAGCGGAAGGCGGCACCGGTGACGCCATTTCCGGCTTCGAGGGCAGCGTGCCGAACCCACACGTCAAGGCGTCCGACTGGGGCTGGCAGATTGACCCTGTGGGCCTGCGTTATTCGCTGTGTGAACTGTACGAGCGCTACCAGAAGCCACTGTTTATCGTGGAAAATGGTTTCGGCGCCTACGACAAGGTGGAAGAGGACGGCAGCATCAACGATGACTACCGCATCGACTACCTGCGCGCCCATGTGGAAGAGATGATGAAGGCGGTGACCTGGGACGGCGTGGATCTGATGGGCTACACTCCGTGGGGCTGCATCGACTGCGTCTCCTTCACCACCGGCCAGTACAGCAAGCGCTACGGCTTTATCTACGTCAACAAGCACGACGACGGCACCGGTGACATGTCCCGCTCCCGTAAGAAGAGCTTTGAGTGGTATAAAACCGTCATTGCCAGCAACGGCGAAACGCTGTAATGGCTTGCCCTCTCTGCAAGCGGAGAGGGCAAACTGCTTATCTTCCAGACACTTCTTTACAGCTTTTGCGTTGCCAAAATATGTTCGCCCGATAATATAGGCATCCTGAATATTTGAGGCGAACATGATTAAGCGACAACGCAACGCTATCCTGCTTGTAGCCCTGGCCTGTCTGGTGGTGCTGATATGTACCGCCCAGCGGATGGCCGGGATGCACGCGCTTGTCATGAACGTCACCGCCACGAGCCAGTTTGTCCAGCAGGGGCAGGAGAGTGCCGACGCACCGGTAACCCCGTGTGAGCTAAGCGCCAAGTCGCTGATGTCGGTCCCGCCTGTTTTGTTTGAAGGCGCCCTGATTGCCGTCACCCTGCTGCTGGCGTTGCTGGCAGCCAGTCCACCGCGCCGCGAACGGCAGTGGCCTCCCCGCGTTATCTCCCCGCCCCGGTTAAGGGTGCATCTGCGATTATGCGTCTTCCGTGAATGAGCCTTCGCCTGTTACTTCAGGTTAATTCATCATTTACGGAGAAAATTTATGTTTACTGTATTCAGGCGACTGCTGGTCTGCCTGCTTTGGCTATGGCTGCCCCTCAGCCAGGCTGCCGACAGCGGCTGGCTGCGCGCCGCCGATAATCAGCACGCCAGCGTCAGGCTGCGTGCGCAACCTGAAAGCACTGGCGAAACCCGCCTGCTGCTGGACGTCGCCCTGCAAAAAGGCTGGAAAACCTACTGGCGCTCGCCGGGCGAAGGCGGCGTCGCACCCGCGATTAAATGGCATCAGCCCGTCGAGGCGATCTGGCGCTGGCCTGTGCCGCAGCGTTTCGACGTCGCGGGCATCACCACGCAGGGCTATCACGGCGATGTCAGCTTTCCCCTCACTCTGCGGGGCGACGTCCCGACGATCCTGAGCGGCGTGCTGACGCTCTCCACCTGTAGCAACGTCTGTATTCTTACCGACTACTCGTTTTCGCTGAACATGACCGCATCCGCAGGCGCCGGTTTTGATTACGATTTCAGTCGGGCCATGGGCACCCTTCCGCTCAGCGGCGGGTTGACCTCAACGCTTAACGCCACCTATGCCCCCGGCAAGCTGACCGTAACGGCGCAGCGTGACGCAGGCTGGCAGGCGCCGTCGCTGTTTATCGACGGTATGGATGATGTTGATTTCGGCAAACCGGCCCTCACCGTGCGCGGTGATTCGCTGGTCGCCACCGTGCCCGTGACGGACAGCTGGGGCGAGGCCGCGCCCAACCTCAGCGGCAAAACCCTGTCACTGGTTCTGGCCGATAGCGGGCAGGCGCAGGAGTCCAGCCTGAGCATTCAGCCGGGGAACGCCGCGCCGACGCTCCCGTTAGGCTGGGTGCTGCTGATGGCGCTGGCTGGCGGTCTGATCCTTAACGTCATGCCCTGCGTACTGCCGGTGCTGGCCATGAAGCTGGGCACGCTGATGCAAACCGAACGGCAGGCGCGGGGTCAGGTACGCCGACAGTTTCTTGCATCGGTAGCCGGGATCGTGATCTCGTTCCTCGCACTGGCGCTGATGATGACGGTATTACGCTTAGGCAATCAGGCGCTCGGCTGGGGGATCCAGTTCCAGAACCCGTGGTTTATTGGTGCGATGGCGCTGGTGATGGTGCTTTTCAGCGCCAGCCTGCTGGGGTTGTTTGAAATCCGTCTCCCTTCCGGCGCCAGCACCTTCCTCGCCACGCGCGGCGGCAACGGGCTTGCGGGTCATTTCTGGCAAGGCGCGTTTGCCACGCTGCTGGCGACACCCTGCACCGCGCCGTTCCTGGGGACGGCGGTCTCGGTCGCGCTGGCGGCACCGCTTCCCCTGCTGTGGGGGATCTTCCTGGCGATGGGTATCGGCATGAGCCTGCCGTGGCTGCTGGTGGCGGCCTGGCCGGGGCTGGCCCAGCGGTTGCCGCGTCCGGGGCGCTGGATGAACGTTGTACGCGTAGTGCTGGGGATGATGATGCTCGGCTCATCGCTGTGGCTGCTGAGCCTGCTGACGGTGCACATTGGCAGCCTGCCGGTCATTACGCTGGGCGTGCTGCTGATCCTTGCGCTGCTGCTGGTCACCGCCTGGCGCTACCGCTGGCAAACGGCACTGCGCGCCGGGGTATTAGCTGTACTGGTGGCCGGGGTAGTCGCGTTTGTTTCCGGCTCCGGCGGCGAGGGCTCCCGCCGCGATCGTATTCACTGGCAGCCGCTCAGCGAGCAGGCCATTGTCCGCGCGCTGGCGGAGAACAAACGGGTGTTCGTCGACGTGACCGCCGACTGGTGCGTGACCTGTAAAGCCAATAAATACAACGTACTGCTGCGCGACGACGTGCAGGTCGCGCTCTCCGCCCCGGACGTTGTCGCCCTGCGCGGCGACTGGAGCCGCCCCTCAGATACCATCAGCCAGTTTTTAACCACGCGCGGCAGCGCCGCCGTGCCGTTTAACCAGATCTACGGACCGGGATTACCTCAGGGCCACGTGCTGCCTGCGTTGTTAAGCCGCGAAGCGGTGCTGAGCACCCTGTCCGATGCAAAAGGAAAATAACATGAGAACCTTCGTTGCCTTACTTCTGCTGTCGTTATCAACGTTCGGTTTCGCCGCACCGTCAGATGACGCTTCCAACGACCAGCTGGCAAAACTGCTGTTTAACGACCCCAACAGCCCGCGAACCGGCGCGACATCGCCGAAGCTCACCATCGTCTCCTTCACAGACTACAACTGCCCGTATTGCAAGCAGTTCGACCCAATGCTGGAGAAAATCGTGCAGGAAAATCCCGACGTGCAGCTCATCATCAAACTGCTGCCGTTCAAGGGACAAAGCTCGGTAAATGCCGCGAAAGCGGCGCTCTCAACGTGGCAGCAGGCGCCGGATCAATTCTGGGCACTACACCAGCGGCTGATGATGAAAAAGGGCTATCACGATGACGCCAGCATCGCCGCCGCGCAGGTGAAGACCGGGACGGACAGCATTAAAACCGATGATAAAACCATGGACAGCGTAAAGATGAACCTGATCCTGGCGCAGGTGCTGAATATTCAGGGCACCCCGGCGACCATCATCGGTGACCAGATGGTGGCGGGCGCAATCCCGTATGACGATCTGGAGGGGCTGGTCAAAGAACAGCTGGCAAACGCCCGTGGCAAGTAAGCTTCCTCGCCTGCTGCGCGAGCTGGCCGTGTGGCTGCTGATTGGCGTAGCCGTGAGCCTGGCGGTGGACTATTTCCGCCAGCCCGCGCTGCCGCAGAATTTCTCCGCGACGGCACTGCACACCCTCGATGGTCAGCCCGTCGATCTTATCGCCATGAGTAAGGAGCGACCGCTGCTGGTCTACGTCTGGGCGACATGGTGCGGCGTCTGCCGCTACACCACGCCGTCGGTGGCGGCGATTGCCGCGGACGGGGGTAACGTGATGTCGGTTGCGCTGCGCTCGGGCGATAACGCGACGCTCGAAACATGGATGAGAAAGAAGAAGGCGATGATGCCCACGGTCAACGACGCCAGCGGAGAACTGGCGCGTCAGTGGGACGTTCAGGTGACGCCAACGCTTGTGGTGATCTCTCACGGTGAAGTGAAGTCGATCACCACCGGCTGGACCAGCGGCTGGGGAATGCGCCTGCGGCTGTGGCTGGCGTCGTAGCGTTACTTCCCGCCAGCCAGCTCCAGGAAGCTACCGGTGACATAGGAAGCTTTGTCGCTCAGCAGCCAGGTAATGGCCTGGGCGACCTCCTCCGGCTGACCGCCACGCTGCATCGGTAACATCGACTTCACCCGATCCACACGCCCCGGCTCGCCGCCGGAGGCGTGAATATCGGTATAAATCAGGCCTGGCCGCACGCAGTTAACGCGAATGCCCTGCGCCGCCACCTCCAGCGCGAGGCCGGTTGTCAGGGAATCCACCGCCCCTTTGGAGGCAGCATAATCCACATACTCCCCCGGTGCGCCCAGTCGTGAGGCCGCCGAGGAGACATTCACAATCGCGCCGCCCTTGCCGCCGTGTTTATGCGACATGCGCTTCACCGCCTCACGGCAGCAGAGAAAATAGCCAGTGACGTTGGTGGACAGCACGCGGTTAATACGTTCAGCTGAGAGGTTTTCGATGGAGGATTGTTCAAACAAAATCCCGGCGTTGTTCACCAGCGCGGCGAGCGGCTCACCTTCGCGATCGATGCTGTCGAACATCGCCATCACCTGCGATTCATCGCTGATATCCGCGCGCACGGCAAAGGCCTTACCGCCCGCGTCCACGATCTGATTAATGACCTCTGTCGCGGCTTTGATGTTGTGATGAAAATTCACCGCAACGGTGTAGCCTTCGCTTGCCAGCTGTAGCGCGGTGGCTTTACCAATACCCCGGCTGGCGCCGGTGACCAATGCAATTGCCATTCTTTTCTCCCAATAAAAAAGCCGGGTGGCGGCTTCGCCTTACCCGGCCTACGTTACTACAGGAACAACGTTACTGGTATTCGCTCATCGGCACGCAGGAGCAGAACAGGTTACGGTCGCCGTAAACATCATCAAGACGTTTCACGGTTGGCCAGTATTTGTTTGCTACACCTGCCGGGAAGACAGCCAGCTCGCGGGTATAACCGTGGTTCCACTCTGCCACCAGTTCGTTCTGGGTATGCGGCGCGTTAACCAGGGGGTTATCTTCCAGCGTCCATTCCCCGCCTTTCACGCGGTCGATTTCGCTGCGGATCGCCAGCATCGCGTCGATAAAGCGATCCAGCTCCACCTTGCTTTCAGACTCGGTCGGCTCAACCATCAGCGTTCCTGCAACCGGGAAGGACATGGTTGGCGCGTGGAAGCCGTAGTCGATCAGGCGCTTGGCAATATCCAGCTCGCTGATGCCCGTCTCTTCTTTCAGAGGACGAATATCGAGGATGCATTCGTGCGCCACGCGACCATCGCGGCCGGTGTAGAGCACCGGATAGGCGTCTTTCAGACGTGTTGCGATGTAGTTGGCGTTGAGGATCGCCACCTGGCTGGCCTGCTTGAGCCCTTCCGCGCCCATCATGCGGATGTACATCCAGCTGATTGGCAGGATAGAGGCGCTGCCGAACGGTGCCGCGGAGACCGCGCCCTGACGGGTCAGCATGCCTTCAATCTGCACCACGCTATGGCCTGGCACAAACGGTGCCAGGTGCGCTTTGACGCCGATTGGGCCCATGCCCGGGCCGCCGCCGCCGTGCGGAATGCAGAACGTTTTATGCAGGTTGAGGTGCGACACGTCCGCGCCAATAAAGCCCGGAGAGGTGATGCCCACCTGGGCGTTCATGTTCGCACCGTCGAGGTAAACCTGGCCGCCGAACTGATGCACCACTTCACACACTTCACGGATCGTTTCTTCGTACACGCCGTGGGTGGACGGGTAGGTCACCATGATGCAGGAGAGTTTGTCGCCTGCCTGCTCGGCTTTCGCGCGCAGGTCGGCCAGATCGATGTTGCCGTTTTTGTCGCACGCCACGACCACCACTTCCATCCCTGCCATCTGGGCAGAGGCCGGGTTGGTGCCGTGGGCAGAGCTTGGGATCAGACAGATATCGCGGTGGCCTTCGTTGCGGCTTTCGTGATAGTGACGGATCGCCAGCAGACCGGCGTATTCACCCTGCGCACCGGAGTTCGGCTGCATGCAGAGCGCGTCGTACCCGGTCAGCTTCACCAGCCAGTCGGAGAGCTGGTTGATCATCATGTGATAACCTTCCGCCTGCTCAGCCGGGCAGAACGGGTGCAGCTCGGAGAATTCAGGCCAGGTGATTGGGATCATCTCAGCCGCGGCGTTCAGCTTCATGGTGCAGGAGCCCAGCGGGATCATCGCCTGGTTCAGCGCCAGATCTTTACGTTCCAGAGAGTGCATGTAACGCATCATCTCGGTTTCGCTGTGATAGCGGTTGAACACCGGGTGAGTCAGGATCGCGTCGTCGCGCAGCATGCTTTCCTGAATGGAGCGGCTGTCGAGCGCAACCTCTTTGTCGAGCGTATCAACGTCCAGACCCTGTGCGTCACCCAGCAATACGTTGAACAGGGTCAGGATATCGTCACGGGTGGTGCTTTCGTCCAGCGTAATACCGACCGCATTGTGAATGTCGCTGCGCAGGTTGATTTGTGCTGCCTCGGCGCGCGCCAGCACGGCCGCTTTGTCTGCCACATCGACACACAGAGTGTCGAAGTAGTGCTCATGACGCAGTCTGAGACCTTTCTGTTGCAGACCGCAGGCCAGGATATCGGCCAGACGGTGGATGCGGCTGGCAATGCGTTTCAGACCTGCCGGACCGTGGAACACCGCGTATAAGCTGGCAATGTTAGCCAGCAGCACCTGCGAGGTACAGATGTTGGAGTTCGCTTTCTCGCGGCGGATATGCTGCTCGCGGGTCTGCATCGCCATGCGCAGCGCGGTGTTACCGGCGGCATCTTTCGATACGCCGATAATACGGCCTGGCATGGAACGTTTAAATTCATCTTTCGCGCCAAAGAACGCCGCGTGCGGGCCGCCGTAGCCCATCGGCACGCCGAAGCGTTGCGCTGAGCCGAAGACAATATCCGCGCCCTGTTTACCTGGCGCCGTCAGCAGCACCAGCGCCATAAAATCAGCGGCGACGCTAACAATAACCTTACGGGATTTGAGCTCGGCGATCAGCGCGCTGTAATCATGCACTTCCCCGGTGGTGCCCACCTGCTGTAACAGCACGCCGAAGACGTCCTGGTGATCCAGCACTTTGTCAGCGTCGTCGACAATCACCTCAAAGCCGAAGGTTTCCGCACGGGTGCGCACCACGTCCAGCGTCTGGGGATGCACGTCCGCCGCGACGAAGAAGCGGTTGGCGTTTTTCAGCTTGCTCACGCGCCTCGCCATCGCCATCGCTTCAGCGGCGGCAGTGGCTTCATCCAGCAGCGAGGCAGAGGCGATATCCATACCGGTCAGATCCAGCGTCACCTGCTGGAAGTTCAGCAGCGCTTCCAGACGGCCCTGGGAGACTTCTGGCTGATACGGGGTGTAAGCGGTGTACCAGCCCGGATTTTCCAGCATATTACGCAGGATCACCGGCGGTAACTGCACGTTGGTGTAGCCCATGCCGATATAAGACTTATAGCGCTTGTTAAGGCCGGCGATGGCCTTCAGCTCCGCCAGCGCGGCGAACTCCGTCGTGGACTCGCCTACCTGCGGCGGTGTGGCAAGCTGGATGTCTTTTGGCACGATCTGGCCGATCAGTGCGTTTAATGAATCCGCGCCAACTGTCTTCAGCATCTCCTGCTGTTGCTGAGCATCCGGCCCAATGTGACGTTCAATGAAGGCGCCACGGTTTTCAAGCTGGCTTAAAGTCTGTGTCATGAGCGATGGTTCCTGAAACGTGCAGTGAATCGTAATTATCTGTAACGCTGTTGCCCGGTGGCGCTAACGCTTTCCGGGCCTACGTAGATCTGTAGGCCGGATAAGCGCAGCGCCATCCGGCACAACGTTATTCGTCTTCCAGTAGTGCTTCGTACGCGGTCGCATCCAGCAGCGCGGCAACCTGCGCTTCGTCGCTGGCTTTGATCTTAAAGATCCAGCCGCCTTCATAAGGCTCGCTGTTCACCAGCTCCGGGGAGTCGCTCAGCGCGTCGTTCACGGCAACAATTTCACCGCTCACCGGAGCGTAGATGTCAGAGGCCGCTTTAACGGATTCCGCCACCGCACAGTCGTCGCCTGCGCTCACGGTTGCGCCCACTTCCGGCAGGTCAACAAACACCATGTCGCCCAGCAGTTCCTGCGCGTGCTCGGTGATCCCAACGGTGTAAGTGCCGTCCGCCTCTTTGCGCAGCCACTCGTGTTCTTTGCTGTATTTCAGTTCTGCTGGCACATTGCTCATTGAAGTTCTCCTGATAAAAATAGTTAGGCGACCGGCTTACCGGCGCGAACAAAAATCGGTTTGGTCACGTTGACCGGCATTTCGCGGTTGCGGATCTGCACCACCGCCGTTTCGCCAATCCCCGCTGGCACGCGTGCCAGTGCAATACTGTAGCCGAGCGTCGGGGAGAACGTTCCGCTGGTGATCACGCCTTCGCGATGATTGCCATCGGCATCGGTGAAGCGCACCGGCAGCTCGCCGCGCAGAACGCCTTTTTCTTTCATCACCAGGCCAACCAGCTGTTCAGTGCCCTTCTCGCGCTGCATCTCCAGCGCTTCACGGCCAATAAAATCACGGTCAGCCGGTTCCCACGCGATGGTCCAGCCCATGTTGGCCGCCAGCGGTGAGACGCCTTCGTCCATCTCCTGACCGTAGAGGTTCATCCCCGCTTCCAGACGCAGCGTATCGCGCGCGCCCAGGCCCGCAGGCTTCACACCCGCCTCCACCAGCGCACGCCAGAAATCGGCGGCCTTTTCGTTTGGCATTGCAATTTCGTAGCCCGCTTCACCGGTGTAGCCGGTGGTGGCGATAAACAGATCCCCCGCCTGCACGCCGAAGAACGGCTTCATGCCTTCGGTTGCTTTGCGCTGCTCGTCGCTGAACAGAGACGCGGCTTTCGCCTGGGCGTTTGGCCCCTGCACCGCAATCAGCGACAGATCGTCACGAACGGTGATGTCGATGGCGTAAGGTTCAGCGTGTTGGGAAATCCAGGAGAGGTCTTTTTCGCGGGTGGCGGAGTTTACAACGAGGCGGAAGAAATCTTCGGTGAAGTAGTAGACGATGAGGTCGTCAATCACGCCGCCAGAGGCATTGAGCATGCCGGTATAGAGCGCTTTGCCCGGCGTTTTTAGTTTGGCGACGTCGTTTGCCAACAGATAACGCAAAAACTCCCGGGTGCGGCTTCCGCGCAGGTCGACAATCGTCATATGAGACACGTCGAACATACCGGCATCGGTGCGCACCGCGTGGTGCTCATCAATCTGCGAGCCGTAGTGCAGCGGCATCATCCAGCCGTGGAAGTCCACCATGCGGGCGCCGCATAACACGTGCTGTTCGTACAAAGGAGTCTGTTGAGCCATCTTTTCCTCGTTGAAAAATTCACCGTGAAACCCGGTGTCGACCTCGCGATCGAGGGCCGACGCAAACGTTCTCTTTTACCTGAACTTACCACCGAAACCGGCGGTTAACCATAAGGTAAAACGGGTCATCACATTAGCTTATGACCAAAAATCGCTGAAAAGCCTACAGAGTTATTCACTGGTAAAATGCGATTAAACCCGCATAAAATTAACATCGAGCTAACAGGATTTAGCAGATGGTGATATTTCGTGCGGAAAAACGGGCCGAATTTCAGTAACATAAAAATAGTAAGATTAGATTTTCTAATGCGAAAAATGACGTGAAATTAGATTATTTCAAACGAGGAGATTTCCCCGGCGCGAAGGCCGGGAAAATAAAGTGTGACGGGGATCGAGATTAACGTAACCAGTCGGGAAGATCGTTAAGGCCCATTGCCTGACGAAGAAGCTGCGGTTTGACGCCGGGAAGGGTGTCGGCCAGTTTGAGGCCGATATCGCGCAGCAGTTTTTTCGCCGGGTTCGCTCCGGCAAATAGCTCGCGGAAGCCCTGCATACCCGCCAGCATCATCGCCGCACTGTGTTTGCGGCTGCGCTCGTAGCGACGCAGATACAGATGCTGACCAATATCTTTACCTTCCCGATGCAGACGACGCAGCTCTTCAACCAGCTCGGCCGCGTCCATAAAGCCGAGGTTCACCCCCTGCCCGGCCAGCGGATGAATCGTATGCGCCGCATCCCCCACCAACGCCAGACGGTGCGCCGCAAACTGACGCGCGTAGCGACCGGTTAACGGAAACGCCTGGCGTTCGCTTTCAAGCGTGCACAGGCCCAGACGGTTATCAAACGCCACGCATAGCGCCTGATTAAAGGCGTCCGGCGTCGCCTCCTGCATCTGCTGCGCTTTCTCCGGCTCTAAAGACCAGACGATGGAGCAGAGATGCGGATCAGCAAGCGGCAGGAAGGCCAGAATGCCATCATTGTGGAAAATCTGGCGCGCCACGCCGCCATGCGGCTCTTCGGTGCGGATTGTGGCAACCAGGGCGTGATGACGGTAATCCCAGAAGGTCAGCGGAATATCCGCTTTGTTACGCAGCCAGGAATTGGCGCCGTCGGCACCCACTACCAGCCGCGCGGTCAGCATGTCGCCGCTTTCAAGAGTGATAAACGCGTCGTTTTCGCCCCACGCCACCTGCTGAAGTTTCGCCGGCGCGATCAGCGTGACGTCGCTGCACTGCTGCGCTTTTTGCCACAGCGCGTGGTGGATCACCGCGTTTTCAACGATGTGCCCAAGGTGGCTGTAGCCCATGCTTTCATCGTCAAACGCGATATGGCCGAAGCTGTCTTTATCCCACACTTCCATGCCATGGTAACAGCTGGCACGCAGCGCCACGATTTCAGACCAGACGCCAAGGTGCGTCAGTAGCTTTTCGCTGGCGGCATTGATCGCCGAGACGCGCAGCTCCGGCGGTGCATCCTGCGCCACAGGCTGCGGCGCGTTTTGCTCAAGCACCGCCACGCGCAGGCCGCTGCCCTGTAAACCACAGGCCAGCGCCAGTCCTACCATTCCGCCGCCGACAATGGCGACATCAACATTTTGCACGGTGATTACTCCTTAACGCGCGACCCAACCCAGGGTCCGCTGCGCCAGCACGTCACGTGCCGGAATGAACAGTTCCATCGCCATCAGCCCAAGGTTGCGACCCGCAACCAGCGGTGCCCAGCGATTGGCAAACAGGTGGACTAAACCGTCGGTAACGCCAATGGTCGCCGCTTTGTCCGCCTGACGTCGTTTCTGGTAATGGCTAAGCACTGAGTATGCGCCACAATCCTGTTGTTCGCTCCACGTCTGCGCCAGTAGTTCAGCCAGGCTCATCACGTCGCGCAGGCCAAGGTTAAAGCCTTGCCCAGCGATGGGGTGCAGCGTCTGCGCGGCGTTGCCGACCAGAGCGACGCGATGGGAGACAGTCTGCGATGCGGTCGTCAGCGCGAGCGGATAGGCCACGCGTTTTCCGGCCTGGGTGATACGCCCAAGCCGCCAGCCGAAGGCTTTCTGCAGCTCGGAACTAAAACGTTCGTCGGACCAGGAGAGAACCTCATCGGCCCGGTCCTGCGCATGGCACCACACCAGCGAGCAGCGCCCGTTCGACATCGGCAGCATGGCCAGCGGGCCGTGCTCAGTGAAGCGCTCAAATGCCCTGCCGTTATGCGTGCCAGCCGTAGAGACGTTAGCGATGACCGCCACCTGCCCATAGGGTTCAGAGCGCAATTCGACGCCGCACTGCGTGGCGATCGCGGAGCGTGAACCATCCGCCGCCACCAGCAGTTCCCCCTCCAGCGTGGTGCCGTTGTCCAGCGTCACGCTGACGGCTTCGTCACGGCGGCTAAAGCTGGCGACGCGCGCCGGACAGTGCAGCGTGACGCCAGGCGCGTCCTGTAAAAGACGGAACAGCCGCAGCCCTACGTCATGCAGCTCGACAACCTGCCCCAGCGCCTCGATCCGGTAATCGTGGGCATCCAGCGTCACAAACCCGGCGTGCCCGCGATCGCTGACGTGAACGGTGCCGATCGCCGTTGCGCAATCCGCTATCGCCTGCCAGATCCCAATACGCGTAAGCTGCTGACAGGTTCCCTGCGCCAGCGCGATAGCGCGGGCGTCGAAACCGGGATGATCGGCCGCCTGCGGCGCGACCGCCTCAACCAGATGCACCGGAAGCTGGCCTTGGGTTAACTGAGAAATAGCCAACGCCAGAGTAGCGCCGGTCATGCCTCCGCCAACGATGATTACGCTCATCCGCGTGCCGCCGCCATCAGCGCCTCGATGTCGTCGGCTTTTTTCACCACGGTCGCGGTCAGGTTTTCGTTACCGGTTTCGGTGATGACGATGTCATCTTCAATACGAATGCCGATCCCGCGGTACTGTTCCGGCACGTCGGCATCCGGCGCGATGTACAGCCCCGGCTCAACGGTCAGCACCATGCCTGGCTCCAGCACGCGCGAACGTTCCGGACCGTATGCCCCCACGTCATGCACATCCAGCCCCAGCCAGTGGCTCAGGCCATGCATAAAGTACGGACGATGGGCGTTTTCGGTTATAAGGGTGTCCACATCGCCTTTCAGAATGCCGAGCTTCACCAGCCCGGTAATCATGATGCGCACCACCTCGCCCGTAACCTCCTGGATGGAGGTGCCAGGGCGGAACAGCGTCAGCGCGGTCTCCAGAGACTCAAGCACGATGTCATAGATTTCACGCTGCGCTGGGGTGAATTTACCGTTCACCGGGAAGGTACGGGTGATGTCGCCCGCGTAACCCTGATATTCACAGCCGGCGTCAATCAGCACCAGATCGCCGTCGCGCAGTTCACTTTCGTTTTCGGTGTAGTGCAGAATGCAGCCGTTTTCCCCGCCGCCTACGATGGTGTTATAGGACGGGAAGCGCGCGCCGTGACGGTTAAATTCATGGTGAATTTCGCCTTCAAGCTGGTACTCGAACATACCGGGACGGCACTTTTCCATGGCACGGGTATGCGCCAGGGCGCTGATTTCGCCCGCGCGGCGCATCACATTCAGCTCTTCTTCAGACTTAAACAGGCGCATCTCGTGCACTACCGGTCGCCAGTCTGTCAGGGTTGCGGGTGCAGACAAATTCTGACGTGAGCCTTTACGCAGCTTATCCAGCGCAGTGAAAACAATCTCATCCGCATACGCGTATTCACCCTGCGCGTGGTACAGCACGTCCAGGCCGTTGAGCAATTGATAGAGCTGCTGGTTGATTTCGCTGTAGGCCAGCGCGCGGTCCACGCCCAGTTTTTCCGGCGCCGCCTCCTGCCCTAAGCGGCGGCCAAACCAGATTTCCGCGGTCAGATCGCGCACGCGGTTAAAAATCACGCTGTGGTTGTGGGTGTCATTGCTTTTAATCAGCACCAGTACCGCTTCCGGCTCGTTAAACCCGGTGAAGTACCAGAAATCACTGCTCTGGCGATAGGGGTATTCGCTGTCGGCGCTGCGCGTCACTTCCGGCGCGGCGAAAATCAGGGCAGCGCTTCCCGGCTGCATTTTTGCCAGCAGCGCCTGACGACGGCGAGAATACTCTTGACTGGAGATAACCATGACACCCTCCTGTGCGTTATTTTTCTTAGTGTAATGTTGGCTTGCGAACTTCCGGCGCGGTCGGCTGCGAGCGCGTAAAGTTGTCGTGGCACAGCAGAGACGCCACGCGCACGTACTCGATAATCTCTTCGAGAGACATCTCCAGCTCTTCCTGGTCTTCGTCTTCATCGTAGCCGAGCTGGGCGATGTTGCGCAGATCGTCGATGGCTTCACCCGCTTCGCCGGTCACTTTATCCAGTTTAGGCTGGGTTACGCCCAGGCCAAGAAGATAGTGGTTTACCCAACCCGCGAGCGCATCAGCGCGATCGAAGACGCTGACATCGTCGCCTTCAGGCAGATAAAGCTGAAAAAGAAAGCCATCGTCTTCCAGGAAATCGCTGGTTGCGGCGTGCATTTTACGCAGCGCTTCCGCCAGTTCGTGGCCAAACGCCAGCCCTTCGTTGGTGAGGTCGTGGATCAGCGGCTGCCATGAGCTGTCGCTGTTTCCGCCGCACAGTATGCCGCTGATCAGACCGTGCATTTCGGCAGGGGTTAGACCGACTCCCTGCTGGTTCAGTAACTGGTTTAAATCCTTGTAACCAGGCATTTCGTTCTGTATAGACATACGCATTCGTCATCAAAGGGAGGATATTCATGATATGCTACCACTTTGGACCCTGGTGATACCAGAAAAGGGCTTGTATCTTCACATCAGGGTAGCTATAGTGTCGCCCCTTCGCAGCCCCCAGGGCAGTAAGCGAAGGCAGCGCAGTCAATCAGCAGGAAGGTGGCATGTCTGCACAACCCGTCGATCTCCAGATTTTTGGCCGTTCACTGCGAGTGAATTGTCCGCCTGAACAAAGGGATGCTTTGAATCAGGCTGCGGACGATTTGAATCAGCGGTTGCAAGATCTAAAAGAACGCACTAGAGTCACAAATACTGAGCAGCTGGTTTTCATCGCCGCGTTGAACATCAGCTATGAACTGACTCAGGAAAAAGCGAAGACCCGCGATTACGCGGCAAGCATGGAGCAGCGCATTAAAATGCTCCAGCAGACCATTGAACAGGCATTGCTTGATCAAGGTCGCAGTCCTGAAAGACCGGGACCAAAGTTTGAATAACACTTCTCAGTTGACTATGGTAGAGTAACTGTGAAGACAAAATTTCTCTGAGATGTTTGCAAGCGGGCCAGTCCCCTGAGCCGATATTTCATACCACAAGAATGTGGCGCTCCATGGTTGGTGAGCATGCTCGGTCCGTCCGAGAAGCCTTAAAACTATGACGACACATTCACCTTGAACCAAGGGTTCAAGGGTTACAGCCTGCGGCGGCATCTCGGAGATTCCCTCTCTCTTCTTCTACCAACAACCATGACTCAATTCCCTGAAGTTTCTGCTTCACGCCAGGATATCCGTCAGCTCATTCGCCAGCGTCGTCGTGCCTTAAGCGCCGAACAACAGACACAGTTTGCCCAGCAGGCCGCCGCCCGTATGATGGCCTATCCGCCTGTGGTGATGGCAAACACCGTCGCCCTGTTTCTTTCGTTTGATGGTGAGCTGGATACCCAACCACTTATCGACCAGCTCTGGCGCGCCGGGAAAAAAGTTTATCTGCCGGTGCTGCATCCCTTTAGCCGGGGCAATCTGCTGTTTCTGCACTACCATCCGCACAGCGAGCTGGTGGTGAATCGTCTGAAAATCACCGAACCCAAACTCGACGTGCGCGATGTGCTGCCGCTATCTGAACTGGATGTGCTGATTACGCCGCTGGTGGCGTTTGACGAGCAGGGACAGCGCCTGGGAATGGGCGGTGGTTTTTACGACAGAACGCTACAAAACTGGCAGCAGTACGGGTTGCAGCCGGTGGGCTATGCGCATGATTGTCAGGGCGTGGAGGCATTACCCGTGGAGAAATGGGATGTGCCGTTGCCGGCGGTGGTGACGCCCAGTAAAACCTGGACCTGGTAGAACAAAGCCGGGTGGCGGCTACGCCTTACCCGGCCTACATAAATCCTCGAACTTTGTAGGTCGGGTAAGCGTGAGCGCCACCCGACACACAGACCGCACGAACATTGTAGGTCGGGTAAGCGTAAGCGCCACCCGACACGCAGACCGCACGACCGCTGTAGGTCGGGTAAGCGTAAGCGCCACCCGACACCACAGACCGCACTATCAGTACAGCAGACGCGCGCGAATCGTCCCCGGAATGGCCTTCATGCTCTGCAATGCTTTCTCGGCAATGTCTTCATCCGCTTCAATATCAATCACCACATAACCCATCTGCGCGTTCGTTTGCAGATACTGCGCGGCAATGTTAACGCCCTGTTCGGCAAAGATCTGGTTGATGGCGGTCAGCACGCCAGGACGGTTTTCGTGAATGTGCAGCAGACGACGCCCACCGTGCAGCGGCAGAGACACCTCCGGGAAGTTTACCGCAGAGAGCGTTGAACCGTTGTCGGAATATTTGCTCAGCTTGCCCGCCACTTCCAGGCCGATATTCTCCTGCGCTTCCTGAGTAGAACCGCCGATGTGCGGCGTCAGGATCACGTTGTCGAACTCGCACAGTGGAGAGGTGAACGGATCGCTGTTGGTGGCCGGTTCCGTCGGGAACACGTCAATCGCCGCACCCGCCAGATGCTTACGCTTCAGCGCATCGCACAGCGCAGGAATATCGACTACTGTACCGCGCGCGGCGTTGATCAGCAGTGAGCCCGGCTTCATCAGCGCCAGCTCTTCCGCTCCCATCATGTTTTTTGTGGACGCATTTTCCGGCACGTGCAGGCTGACCACGTCGCTCATGTTCAGCAGGTCAGAAAGATGCTGCACCTGCGTCGCGTTACCCAGCGGCAGTTTGTTTTCGATATCGTAGAAAAACACGTGCATGCCAAGGGATTCCGCCAGAATACCAAGCTGCGTACCGATGTGGCCGTAACCAATAATCCCGAGTTTTTTACCACGCGCTTCGTAGGAGCCCGCGGCCAGCTTATTCCACACGCCGCGGTGCGCTTTGGCGTTAGCTTCCGGAATACCGCGAAGGAGTAGCAGCAGCTCGCCAATCACCAGCTCCGCCACGGAACGGGTGTTGGAGAACGGGGCGTTAAAAACCGGGATACCGCGTTTTGCGGCGGCATTCAGATCAACCTGATTGGTACCGATACAGAAACAGCCAATCGCCACCAGCTTTTCCGCCGCAGCAATAACGTCTTCAGTCAGTTGGGTACGGGATCGCAGGCCAATGAAATGGGCATCACGGATGGACGCTTTCAGCTCTTCAGTATCCAGCGCGCCTTTGTGAAATTCGATGTTGGTGTAACCTGCAGCGCGAAGGCTATCGAGCGCTTTCTGGTGCACGCCTTCAACCAGCAGGAATTTAATCTTGTCTTTCTCCAGTGATACCTTTGCCATTTACCCGACCCTGTTTTTATCTGAACTGATGTTGTGCTGGATATAAATCCCGTGCAGCCAACATATCAAAAAAAACTATTGCAGCAATATGAACGTTTGCGTCGGCACTCTGAAGAAAAGTCATACAGAGCAAAATGACAGAGGAAAATGCTATGGAAATTTACAAACGCGGCAGGATCGGCAAAAGAGGCGGAAAAACGTGACACAAGTCACCGAATTTAGCTTTTCAAAATTTTTTAGCGGGGGGAGCGCTCCCCCCGTCAGATCATTTTACGATGGTTTTTACACCGTCAGCCGTGCCGATCAGCGCCACGTCCGCGCCACGGTTGGCAAATAACCCTACGGTAACGACGCCCGGAATGCCGTTGATCGCATTTTCCAGCGCAATGGCATCGAGGATCTCAAGGCCGTGAACGTCGAGGATCACGTTGCCGTTGTCGGTCACCACACCCTGACGGTATTCCGGACGACCACCCAGCTTCACCAGTTGACGTGCCACGGCACTGCGCGCCATCGGGATCACTTCGACCGGCAGCGGGAAACTCCCCAGAATGTCGACCTGCTTGGAGGCGTCCGCGATGCAGATGAACTTATCCGCCACGGAGGCAATGATTTTTTCGCGGGTCAGCGCCGCGCCACCGCCTTTGATCATCTGCATGTGGCCGTTGATTTCATCCGCGCCATCAACGTAAATGCCCAGACGGTCCACTTCGTTGAGGTCGAAAACAGTGATGCCGAGGCTTTTCAGCTTTTCCGTGGAAGCATCGGAGCTCGAAACCGCGCCCTCGATTTGCCCCTTCATCGTGCCCAGCGCATCGATAAAGTGCGCCGCCGTCGATCCCGTACCAACACCGACAATGGTACCCGGCTGTACGTACTGGAGAGCCGCCCATCCTACTGCTTTTTTCAGTTCATCCTGCGTCATGATCGTTTTGCCTGTGGTGTGAAAACTCAGGGCGCATTATAGAACACGTCGAATGGATTTCGTCTGCCACGAAGGGAAAATTGTGTCATAGTGCAGATTAAGCAAAATTAAGGAGTCAGCCAGAGCAATGAAACGTCCGGACTACAGAACACTACAGGCACTTGATGCAGTTATTCGTGAACGCGGTTTTGAGCGCGCAGCGCAAAAGCTGTGCATCACCCAGTCCGCCGTATCACAGCGTATCAAACAGCTTGAAAACATGTTCGGGCAGCCGCTGCTGGTGCGTACCGTACCGCCGCGTCCAACGGAGCAAGGACAAAAGCTCCTCGCCCTGCTACGTCAGGTTGAACTGCTGGAAGATGAGTGGCTGGGCGATGAACAGACCGGCTCCACGCCGCTGCTGCTGTCGCTGGCGGTGAACGCCGACAGTCTGGCAACCTGGCTGCTGCCGGCCCTTGCGCCGGTGCTGGCCGACTCCCCTATCCGCCTGAATCTCCAGGTTGAAGATGAAACCCGCACCCAGGAACGTCTGCGTCGCGGCGAAGTGGTTGGTGCCGTCAGTATTCAGCCTCAGGCGCTGCCAAGCTGTCTGGTGGATCAGTTGGGCGCGCTGGATTACCTCTTCGTCGGTTCAAAAGCCTTTGCCGAGCGCTATTTCCCGAACGGTGTGACCCGCGCCGCGCTGCTGAAAGCGCCTGCCGTCGCGTTCGACCATCTGGACGATATGCATCAGGCCTTCCTGCAGCAAAACTTCGATCTGCCGCCGGGCAGCGTGCCGTGTCATATCGTTAACTCGTCCGAAGCCTTCGTGCAGCTTGCACGTCAGGGAACCACCTGCTGCATGATCCCGCATCTGCAGATTGAGAAAGAGTTGAAAAGCGGTGAGCTGATTGATTTAACTCCGGGGCTGTATCAGCGCCGGATGTTGTACTGGCACCGTTTTGCGCCGGAAAGCCGCATGATGCGCAACGTCACCGACGCGCTGCTGGCGTTTGGGCATAAGGTGTTAAGACAGGATTGAAAAACAAGCCGGGTGGCGGCTTCGCCTTACCCGGCCTACGGGTTACTGAGCTGGCTTTTCAGTCGGCTCCAGCTGGAACACCACATCAACCTGATCGTCGAACTGAATGGTTGGCTGCTCGTAGGTTTCCTGAGCAGAAACCGGCGCGGCGTCCGCTTTCATCATCCGCACCATCGGGCTTGGCTGGTAGTTTGAGACGTGGTAACGCACGCTGTAAACCGGACCGAGCTTGCTCTTGAAGCCGGATGCCAGCTGCTGTGCCTGATGAATGGCATCATCAATCGCCGCTTTACGCGCTTCGTCTTTATACTTCTCCGGTTGCGCAACGCCCAGCGAGACGGAACGAATTTCGTTCAGCCCTGCCTTCAGCGCACCATCCAGCAATCCGTTGAGCTTATCAAGCTGGCGGACGGTCACTTCTACAGTACGCACGGCGCGATAGCCTTTCAGGATGCTTTTGCCGTTCTGGTAATCGTAATCCGGTTGAGTACGCAGGTTCGCAGAGCTGATGTCTTTTTTCGCGACACCGTTCTGTTCCAGGAAAGAGAGGTATTGCGCAACACGATCGTCTGCCTGTTTCTTGGCGGAAGCAGCATCTTTCGCCGCCACGTTCACTTCAATTGCCAGGGTTGCAACATCCGGTACCGCATCCACGCTTGCCGTACCTGAAGTGACAATGTGCGGGCCGTTTGGCAGTTCATTCGCCTGCACCGACACCGCACCTAAACTTACTAATGCCGCCAGGGCCATCACCTTAAACTTCACTGTCATTCCTCCATGTTGCGAAGAGTGCCCTGTTAACAGGGCTCATGCCAGCAAGCTTAGCGGGTCTTGTTCAGATGTCCATAAGACAACGCTTAGTTGAACAATCCCTGTACGTGATGAATGCCCTCTTTCGCCAGCTGGAAGGCAATAAACCACATCACCAGCCCCACCAGGGTATTGATAATGCGCTGCGCTTTGGCGGTACGCAGTCGTGGCGCCAGCCACGCCGCCAGGATCGCAAGACCAAAGAACCAGAGGAAGGAGGCGCTGACCGTACCGAGCGCAAACCAGCGTTTCGGCTCAACGTCCAGCTGTCCACCCAGGCTGCCGAGCACCACGAACGTATCAAGATAAACGTGCGGGTTAAGCCATGTCACGGCGAGCATGGTGACGATAATCTTCCAGCGCCCTTGCTTCATCACTTCGGCGCTCGCCAGCTCAAGATTGCTGCTCATGGCCGTTTTCAGGGCGCCAAACCCGTACCACAGCAGAAACGCTACGCCGCCCCAGGTAACCAGTGCCAGCAGCCACGGCGACTGCATCAACAGGGCGCTGCCGCCAAAAATCCCGGCGCAAATCAGCAGCAGATCGCTCACCGCGCACAGCAAGGCAATCATCAGATGGTACTGACGGCGAATGCCCTGATTCATCACGAACGCATTTTGTGGACCAAGGGGAAGGATCATGGCCGCACCTAACGCAAGCCCTTGAAAATAGTAAGATAACATAACGTAATTCTCGCAGAGTTGTCCTGGGGCAGACTATACTGCGGGAACGACATTAGAGGAAATGGATAATATTAATTGGGGATTAGCGAGGCTAATAAAAGAAAAGCCCGGTGTCGCTGATGCTTACCGGGCCTACGGAGACGTTACTCTGCTTCTTTGACTTTTTTGACGTTTACGTCCATCTGCGGGTACGGGAAGCTGATGCCGTTAGCATCGAAGTCACGCTTAATGCGCTCCAGCACATCCCAGTATACGTTTTGCAGATCGCTGCTTTTGCTCCAGATGCGCACCACAAAATTAATGGATGATGCGCCCAGTTCATTCAGACGAACGGTCTGCTCGCGGTCCTTCAGAATACGGTCATCTGAAGCAATGATGTTGGTAATCAGAGACTTCACCTGATCGATATCGGAATCGTACGCCACGCTGATGATCAGCTCGTTACGACGCACCGGCTCGCGGGAGAAGTTAATGATATTGCCGGCAATGATTTTCCCGTTCGGTACCACCACAATACGACCGTCGACAGTACGCAGAGTGGTAGAGAAAATCTGTACCTGCAACACGGTACCCGCGATCCCGCCTAAATCCACGTATTCACCGGAACGGAACGGACGGAAGGTTACCAGCAGTACGCCCGCCGCCAGGTTCGACAGCGAACCCTGTAATGCCAGACCAATGGCCAGACCGGCAGCACCGAGCACAGCGATGACGGATGCCGTCTGCACGCCGACACGCCCCAGCGCCGCAATCAGCGTAAAGGCGATGATGCCGTAACGCACCAGCGCGGAGAGGAAATCGGCGACCGTGGCGTCAATGTGTCGTGCAACCATCACCCGGTTGACCGCGTTCGATACGATACGCGCCACGATCATCCCGACAATGATGATGGCAATAGCGGCAACAATATTCACAGCGTAGCTCAGCAGTAGCGCCTGGTTGCGCACCAGCCAGTTACCCGCGTGATTGATGCTGTCTACAACATCAAGTTGTTCCATTTATTCTTCCTTTTGCTAAACCAAAACACAAAATCTATCCCTTAAGGGGACAGGCAGGTCAGTAAAGGGTAAACAAAAAGAGCGGGTAATGCCAAACAGATCACAAAATCAGGTATTGCAGGATATTGAAAAAGCATAAAAAAAGGCCCGCATTTGCGGGCCTTCTGATGTGCTGTCAGCAGTTCAAA